>JARHVA010005150.1:767500-887500 GCA_037957365.1 Torreya grandis | reverse complement strand
CCTTCATAAATACTTAACTATCTAACCACCTCTCAACCTCATGTTATGACCATTTTCCAATGGGAAAACCCATTTTTGAAGTAATAAGTAGGATAAAAGGCTAAATATAGTCTATTTTACATAGTCTTGGGGAACTGACATCGATTACCACTCAGTCAATGCCAGTAGGCCCATTGACATTGATTACTTAGGCCTACTTCCAAAATGGCCATAGGGTCAAAAAATAATTGATTCACATAGAGATTTCATTATTAGAGTATTCTACCATCACCATCAATATTTAAGCTTACCATCACTCTACATGAATTGTTCCAGATCAAGAATTGACAAATTGTATAGTGTTTTAAGCACTATGAATTAGAAACATATGATTTACCACATCTATTCATGCATCAGTTCATCAAGCCTCATCAGATCCATCTATATGGCATAGTTGCTTACCTATCTAACTCAGTTAAGTACATTTTGGTGTTTTCACATGTTTTAAATAGTTGTTTTATATTGGTTTTACAAATATATTATTTAACTACTTAAAAAATGTAAGATTCCTCTATGGAAGAGTTATAACACTCCCCCACATCCATCTCTCTACCTCAACATATCAACATCTGCCTTGCCCTTCCTAAGTATTACTCACCCCCTCATGACTCCTCATGACCCCTTTACAAGACTACAACTCTATTTCTCTTTCTAAAAAAGCCTTCTATAAACCCACCAATATCATTACCCCAACCAATATCAATTATCCAGAATGACATTAGTGACCTAAACCAACACCAATCACTTAATCGATGTTGATCACTATATTTTTATACCAGTAACCCCAAAACCTCCCCAACAACCTCATAAAATCATAATTCCACTACCCAACCTACATTACATTTATTCACTGACACATTCATACCTATAGCATGGTAAATAGTATTTTAGCCCTCTCTCTCTCTCTCTCTCTCTCTCTCTCTCTCTCTCTCTCTCTCTCTCTCTCTCTCTCTCTCTCTCTCTCTCTCTCTCTCTCTCTCTCTCTCTCTCTCTCTCTCTCTCTCTCTCTCTCTCTCTCTCTCTCTCTTCATTTATATTTATTTTAAACTATATTTCTAAATAGTAGACTATCATCCCAGGGAAGTGTTACACTTCCTAGAACAAGTGTGTAGCTTGGTAGCCTACACATATCTCTACTAACATAAATTTTATTTAGTGTTTTCTTATACATAGTTATCTTCTTCCATAGCCAAAGAGGAGTTCTTACAACATCTAAAATGGTGCACATCATTCTAGGTACTTAATCACTTATCCCTGTCATTCATACTTATGTTTCTTCCTTTTAGAATAGATAACAAAAATTGATAGAAACATACCCCTTTTTAATATTTTGAAACCTAGTTTTGCCTTTAGATATAATTAGATTTTTTTGGGTGTGTAGTGCAGCTTCCATTTGTCACCACTAAACATTTTGTAAACTTAGTTCTACACCATTAAACATAGTCTGATTCTATGGGACTTTTACATAATGATATTAATATGTCATTAGAATTTAATGATAAATAAATTTATAGATAATTATTTCACATATTCTAATTGTAAAAAAATCAAAATAAGCTTCTATGTTTTAGATTATGGTAAAAACAGGTTTTGAAGGGACCCCAAAACCCTAATACAAGGAAAGAAAGATGAAGCATAAACGACCACAGGAAAAACCTAAAAAAATACTATAGAGAAGTAGCAATAATAGGTTTTATATGGACCTGAAACCACTAGAAAGACCACAAGTCAAAACCCAGGTTTTACATAGACCTGGCTACACCATAGACAAAAGATTACAAAAAACCAGGAAACAAGACCAGATAACACAACCAACTAGAAGAACCAGACTATTCTTCCAGTTCCAAAATCATTTTCACTACTTCTTTACCTTTCATAGTAGTATCTTGAATGGCAGTAGCCACCGACATGGCTCCCTCTTGCATAGCTTTCTTTCTTGAGCTCTGTCTCATCCTTTTGCTAGGCCCCTCCAAGGATTTGATCTCCTCATTAGCTTTTTTTCCAATATTAACAGCTGCAGCACATATGTTAGATGTAACTTCCAATATTAAAATAGAAGAACCAAACTATTCTTCCAATTCCAAAATCATTTTCACTACTTTTTTACCTTTCACAGCAGTATCTTGAATGGCAGTAGCTGCTAACATGGCTCCCTCTTGCATAGCTTTCTTTCTTGAGCTTTGTCTCATCCTTTTGCTAGGCCCCTCCAAGGATTTGATCTCCTCATTAGCTCTTTTTCCAATATTAAAATAAGCTTCTATGTTAATTTCTATCTTTTTCATTTTTAAATCTTATCAAAAATCGCTTTTTAGGTGACATTTTGCATGGCCAAATGTATCTAATTTCTTCTAAATTTGACATGAACATAGAAAAATATGGGAATAATTTGATGGTTAAAATTTTATAAATAAATTATTTTCCATGAGTGAAATGCACAAAAATAAAAATTGGGTTTTGTGTTAATTTTTCACTTTCTGCATCTTCCTAATTACCATAATTGCCCACTATGCACCCTTCAAACCTATTTCCATAGTGGTAAAGTGCATCTAATTTTCTCTAAATTTTTTAAAACCATATTTAGATGTGATTAGAATTAAATGATGAAATAATTTACATGAATTTACTTTCTAGGTTTAAAATGTGTAGCAACCAAACCTACCTTTTGTATTGATTCTTGTGTTTCTAGTTGTCAAAGCTACCTAGTGGGCACTTTTAAGACTTATTTTGGTAGTAGTAAACTGTATCCATTTTCATTGAGACTTTTTTTCAAGATATTAAAATGTGAGGATAATTTAATGGTAAATATAAGTCACATAAAATTTAGACCTAACTACTAAATACATGATAATAAAAATTAGAATTTGAACTAATTTTTACTTAGTTTTTCTACGTTTCTAGTTTTCAATTTTCACTGACAATCACTTTTCATAAGGAATTTCATATGGACAAAAATCATCTACTTATTATGAATTATTTCATGAGAGTATAAAAAATAGAGGAAAATATAATGACAAATAATCTAACACAAAATTATTTTTTACATGTAAATTTTGAAGCAATCAAAACTACCTTATGTGTTGATTTTAGTGTTTTCCTGGCTATAAAATATGCCCAATGCGCAATCTTTAGACGTAATTTATAAGGGATAAATAAACTCAAATTATGAAATAATTTTTATTTATAGTACCTAAATGTAAATTTAATGTTTTGGTAAAATTGTATAAAATTATCTCCTATGTTCAAAATATGGAGCATTAATAAGTGGCTTCTACACTAAATTTTACTTAGTCGCTTTATATCTTTCATATTGCCAAATCTAGTTAGTGGACACATTTTAAATCTAGTTTCGTATTGTGAAAAAATATTATTTTTTTATAAAAAATTATGAACATATAAATATGTTATAATAATATAATTGCTGAATTAATTCACATAAAATTTCTTCTCATGTGTAATTTGTGCAGTCATGAAAAATACCTTGTGTGATGATTTCTACATCTTCCCAGTTACCAAATCTTGGAAGTGTGCACTCTTCAAACTTAATTCCATGAAGAAAAATGAATTAAAGTTATTAAAAATTATTTAATAATGATATTCATATTTAATTACAATACTATGGTGAATAAAGTCACATGAAATAGTTTCCTAGACATGAAGTGCACAACCATGAAAACTGACATGTACGTTGATTTATGCATCTTTGTAGTTACCAAATCTTGTTAGTGTGCACTCTTCAATATTATTTTTTATAATAAAAACTATGTAAAATTATGTGATAATATTATATTAGTATATTCAAATGTGGGATGAATGTTATGGTGAAGAAAGTCACAAAAAAATCATTCCCATATGGGAAACTCATAGAGTTGAAAACTTACTTTTATGCTGATATTTTATCATGATCAAATAAAGTAAAAATTGATTAAAATTTTAGATGATAATACTATTATATTGTATTTTTAGTGATTATAGTTTCAAATGAAAATATATAACAATATGAAATGACCCTTCTAGGAAGATTTGTCACAACTAACTTTTGATCAAAAAACACTTAAAGGGTAATGTGCAAGGATTAAATTGATTGTTTCAAAAAATAGAAATATAATTTGGAAAATATTTAAATATTTTTATATAGATATAAAATATTAGTGGTATTAACTATGATTTATCCTAAAATTTTCTCTTTTAGTGTATTTTGAAAGTGTTGATATGGTTGCGCATGACTGCGTGTTCATTTTTGAGTCATATATTTTGATCCACGGATCTATTTTTGATTTAATTTATTATTTTTAATATAATTTCTCCATATTCACAATTGTGTTAGTTTAAAATTGGAGAAGTAAAATATACAAAACCAAAGATAATTTAATCATGAGACCCTATTATTTCTAAATATTACATGTTTTAATTTTTGATAACTTTCACCTTTTATAGGAAATTAATATTTTTTTATTTAATTTTTTAGTAGGGTTTGGATAATATGATTTCACTATTCAATATTTTAATCATCACCAACATTAAATGAATCTATGACGCATGCATTAGAACTATGAAATGGAGATTGAGCATGAAAAAACTTTGCATAGATGAATATGATCTCTTGTTAAACATGGATACGTGGGATATTTTATTATTCCCAACAATTATACATCACTTTTATTTAAAGTGATCGTATAATTAATGGTTTTGGCATGTTTTACCTTAGATATGTAGTTCCACATTGAACTAGGGGATTGATTTGTGTCTATTATTTAATTTTTGTAACCACTTAGTGGGTGGGTGATATTGGATTGAAAATATATAAAAAATAAAAAAAGGAATTAAAATAGGCTAGTTAATTATGATTTACACTATATATTAGAAGAACAAACATTTATTTTCTATAATTTATTGATTTCCTACTTAGTTTTTTTATGAGCAATGTTGTTGTGAAGCATTTTTCTATACTTCCCCTAATTATAGTGGATCCAAACATTGTTTTCAAAAATATATATATCAATTGAAAGGTTTTGAATAATTTTGTTCATTATTTATTCATTCATGTGGTGATTTTATCTATATTTATTCATATTTGAATACCTTAGACTCTTGCATCATCTTTGTTCATGGTTGTGTATATACTAGACAAATGACAGATTGGTTCTATGCAGTTCATCTAAGTAAAATGGATTTAAAAAAATTATCTATAACACATGCTTACACATTTATCTTTTCCCTTCTCTTTAGTTATTTTTTAAAAATATGTTAGAGTAGGTAGAATAGATCTAGAAGTTATAATCTATGTTTACAGGATTTATCCTAATTACAAACCATTGTCATTATTGTTAATGCACTATTGAACCCCTTATATATAATGAATAATATTTTAATTAATTGAATTTACTTGAAAAATACACTCTTAATAAATTTATAAGTGATTGATCCATAAAACTAGTATTACCTATCACCTAATCTGAGCATATTCTAAACATGTCCCTTGACAAGGAATAATTTATCATCAACTACTGAGTTATCTTAAAATTTAAGACATGGAAATAATATATCTCAATAGGTTTCTTCTCCTTTTAGGAGAGGTTGGGTGGATTCTCACCCTACCTAATTTGGTGTGCCAAATGACCCATCAATAAATTAGCACTATAAAGAGGTTTGATCTAGAATTATTTTAAGATCTATGACTGGTTATTATTTGAAATCAAATATTTAGTTTTAGTATTGAGTAAACATTATAAACTGAGACATTCCAAGTTTTAAAAATGGAAAATATAAATATTATCATGAAGTTAAAGTCTATTGAGGGTGACTTTGAAATTTTATACCTCACTAAGCACAGAAAAATTAGATCTTACAAAAGGGTATTCAAGAATAGGCTTACATAGTCAATCAATAGTTATTTTAAAGTTGTAGTTCCCTTTTTCAATAATTTTTCTATTCCTCTAAAACCACTAATGGATGTTTCTTGGATTGGTGGTGTTAACTACCCTATAAATATTCCATGGCTTGCCCATGTTTTTTTCAATAATCCTAAAAAGTTTTGTATAAAATATGTGTAGAGTGGGATTCAAATTGGTGAGGAACACATTGAAGATTAAAGATGCCATCATAAGAAACCAATTCCAAGATGACAATGTGGCTTTCCATTTTTTTTCTCATTTCATAGATTAGGTAGCTTACATTTGGTATATGGGTTTGCCATATGGATCTATCACCTATTGGAATGATCTAGTAATTATGTTAATAATTTTAGGGTACCAGTTGATCCTATAATCCTTTATCATCATCTTGTTTATATTTATAGAGAACCACATGAACTAATGAGTATTTTTAACATCTATTTCTTTAAGTTGTATAAGAGGTTGAAAGATCCCTAAAATCTAATGGAACTAACTAATGTTTAAACTTACTTAAGAGCCTTAGACCCAATTTCACCCATGTTTCTTAGAACTCCATCAGCTTTTTCATCCTTTTATTTGGCCTATAATGAATCCATAAATATTGAATAATAAATGATGCCATCAGGATATGATATTCGTCCACTAGCCTATTTAGGACAACTTAGAGCATCTAACTAAGTTTGTATCATTAATAAATCAATTATGAATAATACACTAATGATGAATTAGATACCAAGATATTTATACCCAAATTAGACCATAATTTACAATCCAACTCCTTCAAATCAAATTCTTAGGAATCAATTTTATCTTCCAAATCAGATATTGCCATAGCTAGGTAACCAACAACTTCTATATGTGATTAAGAATCAAGTAACACCTTATATATATTCATTTTTTAATGTTAAAACTCATACATACTATATAAATTAGTCAATGGTACATATAATAATTAAAATAATGTTTTAAATCTTGAGTTAGGAAACTTGTAATAGTTGGTTAAGATATTGGCCAATGATGTAGTTGACTTGAGAAGACAAATCCCTCAAAATCAAATTACTAATAATCTTTCCCAAAAAATAAATTTCAATGTTCAAGGAACTAATCACCAATGTAATACCATGCCTAATAATGGATTTTTACCTAATTGACAAGGTAATTTAAACCAATAACAATGATGAAAAATCTATAAATTTGGCTCATTTAATTTTACGTAGTTGGTGTAGATTCCATAATATAGTAGATCATGTAGAAATTGATTATGCTGATTTTACATTAGTTTCAAGTATTTTTCAAAAATAAATGGAAAATCTAGAAATAGTGCCTACAACTAAAAATAACCAAGATAAATCTAGGATGAATCCAAGTAAGGATTTAGTTTTAGAGACTAATGAAATCTCAGGTGAGAGTGATAATGAACTAGAAGACAAATTATATGAAGTTTAATATTTTAGGTAATTTTAAAAAGGAAATAATTACATATTAAGGAAAAAATCACAAACACCTTTTAAAACTTATACACATCAAAACAAGACCTATGTTCTACCTGATGAAGATTCAAACAACAATCCATTTTTGCATAAAGGACCTACTATGTCTTATAAACCTAATAACATCTTTATTCCCCTACTATCTAATAAATCATTTGAATAAAGTAAAAATGGTTAAAACATTGTATAAGACTTAAAGAAAACTAAAGTTAACATATCTATGTCTGAGTTGTTACAAATGTCTAATTATAAATAACTATTGTTAAAGGATTTGTCACCTTAAAAAAAAGGAAATAGTAAAGTAGTTGATGCAAATATTTTTTATAAATAAAAAATTGAAACTCCCCATTTTCTTCTTATAGTTTGTATCTTTAGTATGAAATTACATAATTTTTTGGTGGATTTAAGTTCCTCAAGAAATTTCATGCCATTTTAAGTTTGTCAAAATTTAGGATTGACTACTGCCAAGTCAAACATGAAGGTGGTGAAATTAGACAAATAAAAAGATAAAATTATTGGTGAGTTTATCCATATTCACATTCAATTATATTTATATCCAAGGGTATAACATTTAATTTATATTCAATTAGTTGATATCCTAGATGCATATGGTATTCTATTGAGTAGAGATTGGTCTAGGACATTGAATGGATATATGGTAACTTATTTTTATTATATGTGGCTCACATGACGTGGTATGAAAAATTAGATCAAGATTAAGAGGGAACAAAAAATTAAGCATTTTATCACTAATTACAATAATACCAATGATATTTTATATGAATAAGTTGATTTAGGTGTTTAAACTATTCTAAACAAAGTTGAATAAGTCATGTCTACTAGTGTTCTTTCATTGGTTGAGTAACAAAAGACATAATGGAATATTAGTGATGTTGAAACTAATGTTAGAATAAATTTTTTGATGGATTAATTATTATAAATATTAATATTAACATTTTTTCATGCCAAAAAAAAATTCTATGTAATCAACTAGAAGATATGATTAAGGAGAGAAAAACATGATGAAGAAGACTCATTTTATGCCTCTGAGTTATTAATATCACCTATTGTTATCCCTACATCTAGATATTTAAATCATTTTGAGCCTTAAGTAAATTATTGTAGTCTACCATACTTACCAATATTAAGATGATACAAACAAAGATAGTGGATAGTTTAAGGCAAGATAATCCAAGTAAAGATGAATAAACAATAATGATCAAGGCCATAAATATGTAACTAAATTAATCTATCCATACTTTAGCTTCTAAAGAAAATAAAAATGGGGTATTTTTAATTGAATAAAAATGTGTCTATCAACTTGATTTCAAGAGTATAAATAATGAAATTGACATTACTGCAACATTCATATCTCAAAAATAAAAACATGTAAATAATAATCAATTATAGATCTTGAAGTTTGATGATTCCATATCCAAAAAGGTTGTGGTTGTGGAATTGATCTCATAAATCAAATGAGGAATAATTATTTGGATGCCTTCATATTATAGTTTGATTTTATAAATAATGTATATGAGTATGTAGTATTGATTCATGGACTTCGGTTTGCTCTTAAGAAAAAAATCAAATACTTGAAGGTGTTTGGGTGATTCAGAGCTATTGGTTAATTAGGTTATAAGCTATTATGCATGTAATTAAAAACACTTGTTTATTTACCACAAGATATTTGTAATTTGATATAATATTTTAATGCATTAGATATACAAAAAATACCTCATAGGATGAGTCACATAACATGTAATGTCCACACTTATAATAATTGGAAATATGCATAATATAATGTAGATCAACACAACACAAAAGATATAGGTGGTCCAAGATGCCAAAATACTTTATATATATATATATATATATATATATATATATATATATATATATATATATATATATATATATATATCTATATATATATAGAATAATCACCCTTAAGTTAGGGAAACACCATACAATACTGCTTTAGGAAGGAATAACTCCACAATGTCTCTTTGAGGGGACAACCTCCAATATACTCTTACAATAAAAGACTCAATTCTTACTTGATTCCTTCATAATTATAATCATCTCCTTTATATATACATATATCTAATAATGGATGGGTAACCTCCTAATCCTTATGTAGGCTGACCATTACCTAATGTACCAATTTCATAATTTACTCCATTATCCTAATATATTGACTCATATAACTAAGAGGGATGTGTGATAAATATTGGCATCTCCATCAACCCATATACATTAATATATCATATCCCTATGTACATATTATTCCTTCCCTTGACATCTTTTGTCCCTGAAACATAAGAAGAAACCAAATAATGAGTGCGTTTCAAATCATTACACACTTGTCTCCAAGATCAATCATCTAACTACATATATGTGATTCTGGGAGATGATAATTTTCTAGCCTTAATTCCAAATTCTAATGAATTACTTTGAGTCCATTCATGATCATAATTATACCACCTTAATGTCTATGAATAATTATTCCTCCTTTGATTCTATATACTATATTATGTTGTGCTACTATTATTCCATTCATGACCATAGTAGTTATTAGTCAATTCATATTCATAGTGATTTCCCATTGATTCCATTTTCCATAGGCTTCTTTGCTACTCTAATTCCATACTTGACCATAGTAGTCCTTCTTTATCTTCAATGCATATCCATAGTTATTTAAACTCCGATTTCCTATATAGCCAAAGTGCCTATTGTTATGACACTCCCTCACATGGCTCCATGATTATTTCCTCTCATGATGATGTAGATGTCTATATACCTAAAAAAAAATGATGCTTTGACCTTATCAACTTTTTTTCCTACCTCTTCCACCTTTTGATTTGGTGGTTCCTTTGTATCTTTAGTAGATGAAGTGTTATTATTAAATTTTACTATTTCTTCATCTATGTCTTCATCTAAACATTCCATATGATCTTCTTCACCTGATTCAATCTCATCTTCATGATCTACCTTGATTTATATTTATGCCTTTCTAACTATTATATCCTATAAAGCTTCTTTTTTCTCTACCAAAACTTCATGAACTTCTTTTGAACATTAATACTTAGTGTTCTCAAAGTCTCTAACCATAGATATCTAAGACACATTTCCACATCATCCATATCCAAAGTATAAAAATCTAAATGCAAAACATATTTATCCATAGTGAGCTTTAAATCTTCAAAAACCTAAATATTACGACCATCTATTTGATCTTCCTTAATATTTATTACTTTAAAATATAGAGGCTGAACCACATCCATGTTGATGAAGTTATATTTGCTACTAGGGTTTATAGACATAATGACATTCTTCTTTTGAATGCATCCATGAAACTAAAATATTGACTCAAATTGATTTGGAGACAAACTATTCAAACCCTTATCATCTAATCCTTCTTATTTCTCTTGGATATATTCTACCTCGCCTTTTTCACAATCTATAGTCTCATCATTTTCATTATGTGTGATTTATTCTTCATCGTCACTTTCATGTTCTTCCTCATTGTCATTATTTTCTTTCATTGATTTTTCTTCTTCATTATCTCTATTATTGTATTAATTACCCTCCTCATCATCCACTTCTTCCTCTTTTATATTTTATTTTTATTTTATACCCCATCTATCTAGGAAAACTTGTTCCATTTCTTCCCATGAAAACTTCCATCATTTTAGTCCTAACTCATCCCACCAAAGTACTGTAGGACCATAAAGAAAATTGTAGAAATGTATTTGCCATAAAAATGTTTGAACATTATTCTCATTAAAAATGAGTGACCATTATCTAAAATAAATATCATCATACCCTAAAAATACTTGTAACTTCATGATTCACAAAAATTATGGTTAATGAAAAAAAACCCTAAAATTTTAATAACTCATGTGAAACTGATCCAAAAAGCCCAAAATTTTGAATTTATATTTCATGTATGATATTGAAATTTTAGTAAACATTTTGTGAAAATTTTCCAAAAATTTTGACCTATAGATCAAATCTATGAAAAAATTATAAAATAACAATAAATCTTTCAAAACAATCTAAATTTTTTTATGTAGCTTTCTTGTGTGTTGATACAATACCAAAATAAAATTCACATAAAATTTCCTTATATCTCAATAGATATGAAAAAATTATTAAAAACCCTAAAATATCAATAACTCCCTCAAAAATGATCATAAAACCTTTATTTTTTACTATTACTTATAATATTATCCATCTCCAATAAAAAATTGTATAAAAATTCACAATTGATTTCATGATATTAATAATCACACAAAACTAGGGTTTTGTCTCACACAAAGTGGCCAAATCAAAGCTTTTATACCACTTGTTATGATTCACACTTATAATAATTTTAAATATGTATAATATAATTTAGATAAACACAACACAAAATATATAGGTGGGCTAAGATGACCAAATACTCAATATATGTAGAAATAGAATAATCACCCTTAAGGTAGGCAACACCATACAATACTCCTTTAGGAAGGAATAACTCTACAATGTTTCTTCAAGGGGACAAAATAAAATATCCTCTTATAATATAAGATTCAATCATTACTTTATTTCTTCATAATGATAATCATCTCCTTTATATAGACCTATAGCTAACAATGGATGGGTAACCTCCTAATCCCAATGTAGGCTGACTATTACCCAATGTATTAATTTCATAAGTGACTCCGTTATCCTAATATATTGGACCCATATAAATAAATAATGGGGATGTGTGCCATATTTTTTCATATCCATAAAACCATATACATTAATATATCATATCCCTAAGTACATAGCAAATTACCCCAATACATGTATTTGGTATATTGGTTAGGGAACTTGGGTTTGAAGTCTTTTACTAACCCTCAAGGGTATTTAGATTGAAAACTAAGGGTTTTTACCACCTTAAAGTATATTTATACCTTTTATATGCTTATGTGTTACCTCAAAGGCCTTATATGGAGTTTTAAATTATTATCTTATGTCTTGTGTTCAAATAGACTCCTTGGTCTCAAGACTACCCCTTGCCAATGAAATGAGCAAGGTCTGAGATAAAATAATGAGCATGCCTATTGGTTGTATGGATTTGAGGTTACCATGGATGTATTATTCCATTAATAACCATTCATTTTATCTATTTACAAAGTTTGATCATGCCTATAGAGGCCTCAAATCTTGATCTCTCTTATGACTGGTTGGATGTACCTGTGTGTGTCCTATTATTCATTAGGTTCAAACTATGTTTTGACATTTTAACCTTTATTATTAAGTTTGGGTAGTTCAAATAATATGTCTATTACATTATTAAAACCATTTTCACATGAATTTCATTATTTTATACATGTTCATATTCCTCATTCTTAAATCAGGCACAAACACTCTTAAGGAGCAGGTAAACCTATATGTATTGATTGACTGTATATGGAGACTTTAGACTCAACCTTGATCAATATTATGAATTTTTTAATTTGGTATCAAGTTACCATAATATATATATATATATATATATATATATATATATATATATATATATATATATATATATATATATATATATATATATATGTTTATCTTAGGTAGACCTTAGAGTCTTTCATACACCTTTGTTATCCCCTCTAGGCTTAGAACTAGCCTATCCTCATTATAGCCTATAGGTGCCTTTAGGGTATTTTGACTACATTTTTATTTAGAACCTCACTCTTACCTCAATTATCCTCTTTTGTCTTTTGACTTGTTTTAGATCCCAAATTATTCTTATATCATCTCTTCATTGTACTCTACCTCCTCTCCTTAAGCCTAATGTTAGTTACTCAATTAGCAACTTGTAGGTGCTAAAGGGTTACATATATGGGTATTTTAGATGTTGATATGATCATCTCTTCTAAAACTTCTCTCTCTCTACTCATTTTACTTAAAAATAACGAATTTAATTTTTTCATTTAGTTTTCAAGTCCTAAACTCAATCACTATGTGTTTGACCTTCTCTTCAAGCTTGGTTATAGGTGACTACTAAGAGAGAGTTTGATAATTGGTTCTTGAGATTGTCCTAAAGATTGATCTTCTCACTATGTCATGATTATTTGATGTATTAAATTTCATGTATTTTCTTCAAAATCCAATAGAGTTCATAAGCTACCTAATGGCAATCTTTGACCCCTATATCCGATAATATATGCCTTCTTCATTGCATATATAGTCTTATAGGTAGCCTTCTAGGATTGTGGACTTAGTTTCATGATTTTAAAGTGTTATAGATATTATATTGTTGTTATTATGTCTTAATATTCCTTAAATTTAGGTTTTATTATCTGAATCTTTACTTTTATGTTGATTTTATGTTAATCTTGGTCCAAAATAAGGACCTATAGGCTTGGGGCCTATATGTCTCATTTGTATTTTAGAGATAAAAAGAGACACTTATTGATTTATTAGACCTTTCAACACTACAAACTTCATCACCCTTTTTTTCACTCCTTCAATTTTATATAGAGATTATGGAAAGAATCATGTCACCCTTTTCAACCTTCATATCTGACTAATTTATATGGACTATATGCAGTCAGCTTAAGTGTAATGTTTATGATCTAAAGAATATGGTTTCTCAAAAGTTTCATGCTATTTTTATGGCAAAATTAAATATTAATACCTTATATTATGATATATCATTGGTTTTTGAGCCAAATTAGCAATCAAATATGTAGTACACTGCTCAAACATAGACCATGTCTCCAAAGAGTATATCACTTGAAGAATGCATACAAGAAACACCTTCCAAGAGAGAGTTTATGAACTCCATGAAATTGAGGGACATTCCATGAGTGATGAATAATTAGAAACTTATCTATATGAAAAATATCTTAGGTTAAAAAACTTGTAGTAGGATCTAGTGAAACACATTATTTATCAAGGAAATTTTCCTCCAATAGAAGGCACTTCATAGAGATGATTTGACTAATGAAACCACCATGAAAATTAGATATTTTAAATATAAAATTATCCATAAAATCCATTATTATCCATTTAATTTTGAGGTGTATAAATAGATGAAATAATAGACCCTGCTTAGATAAATAGGACATAGTGACCTACTGTCACTCTTAGCAATTGTTCATAAAGAAGAGGCCCTAAATATAAAAAATAATTCCAATTATTTAGTTATTACTACTACCCTTAAAAATTTCCAAATTTTTAGCTCCTAACTCTCTCTCTCTCTCTCTCTTGGTCATGCCATTTAGTTCAAATTTGCCTTCTTAAGCTTGTGAAGGCAGTGATAGAGGAGAAAGAGTGCTTGAAGGTCAATTCAACATAAGACTTGTTCCAAAGATTTAAAGTGATCTTAAGGAGTCCAAAAGATAATTTAAAACTATTTCCAACTAAAATATGATCTTACAAGGATGTACAAGTGCCCAAAAGTGCTTGTAAAGTGTCCTTTAGTTGTTAAATTATAGATGTTGTTAGTCTCTAACCATCTCTAAACATTATCTAACCATTTTATAACATCAAGTATGTTGGGAGTCTTCTTGAAACATTTACTTCTGAATATGGTATGTATAGCTCCTCCACATCAGCTAAAAGGTGACCAAAATATGATTTTTTCATTTAAGAGCCAAATAAAAGGTTTGTGCATGATATTTTGATATTAATAATACCTAAACATCCTTTTATAATGACCTTAAACCATAGTAAACCTTTGACCATGTTTGAAAATTCCAAGACCTTGAGATTGACCCATAGGACCAGATAAGTGAATACCTTGGACAATGCTAGACAAGGACAAATATGGCTATATGGAACTCTTTAGGACCATTTAATACCGTGACAAGTTTTTGACAACCCTATGAGGTTTCAACCTAAAGGGGGTGACCAATTTTGATGTGAGGTCAAAATTTGGTCAATAGTTATATCTTTCAATGTTGGTCCATTGATCATAGTAGACCATTATAAATGAATTTATCTTACCCATTCTTTATATATTGATATTTCCCATGGATATTATGTTTTGTTATATTAGATGATGACATTTATTGATTATGTATACTAATATTGATTACTCTTTGGGTACTTGATATTGATGATTATGATATTACATGATCATTAATGTATGTTATAAGGGTGCATTGATTTTTCCTTATCACATCATGTGTTATTTATGTTAGATAATCCTCTAGTATAATTCATGTATATGTGTATGGTCGTATATATGATTATCACTATGAGCTTGGTGATGTGATTTATATCATGCATATTTCTATTGTGTGGAATCTATGATTTTCATCATGCATCTATTGTGACTCTTATCATTGTGTGTTTAATTGATATATCTACTAGACATTGAAAATTGTATGCTCATTCCCTTAGATAACATGTTCCATACATGCTTAAATGATCTAAATATTTATATGATGACATATCTTATCATTTTTATATGAATTTTTTTTTAATATTATTGTTAAAGTGGGGTTTTAAATAGGGACCCTACCTTTTCAAGGATCATGTAGATTTGGCCATGAAAACCAGATAAAATATAAGAACCTACCCAAATAGTAGAAAACTAGGCTAGACTAGACAACAAAAAAACAACACCAAAATAATAGGACAAAAAGGCAAAAGTCAAACATCCTTATTTCCCCAAAACACTTCTTCCTAGTTATGCATGATTGTCTTAATAGTGTTTTCCATATGAATAAGTCTTTGAGACTGAGAGTAAATTTCTATTTGATTTATCACTTGCTTGGCCATCTTACTTACATTACTAGGTCCTTCCTCCTCCTACTTCCTCTTAATAAGGTCCCTGAGGTAGTCAATACTAGTAATAAAACTCTACATATTCACTTTTCTAAACTCCATGAGAATTCCCAAATTTTATTTAAGAACTCTTTTTTCTTACTCTAGAATATTATTTCTATCTTTCAAATTTTTCACCTGGGAGTTATCCTCTTCAATATGGTACAAACTTATATGTATACTAAACATGATTATTTTTTTATAGATAACACATACTACACAAATCTTTCTTTTGAGATGAATTATTTTTATTCTTCATCCCTCGTATAAAAATCGGGGCATACAATAGGAATGTTTTAGATATTTGGGTCATGATAGTCATATAGTTCATATTATTAAACAAATTATGGGATTCATATGGGTCAAATTTAACATATTGAGACATGTATGGGGTATTCTCTAGTATTGTGAAGAATAGTTAATAATTCTATGGCATTATGATATATATATATATATATATGGTGGAATTATATATCACTTTAAGGGATAGATGGATCATATTAAGGAATTGGATTTGTTCATGCAAACACTTTTTTACTTTCTATATTTTATATTAGTGGTTAATTATGGTATTGATTAAACACCTTGGATATATATATATATATATATTGTAAGTAATAGTTGATCCTTATACTTATGAACCTATCTTAGGTTCCACTTTGACATATAAACCTAGTTTTAGTGTTTCAAAAAATAATTACTATGATATTTATAGAAATTTTGGTGTGGCTTTTATTCCACTCATATTCTAGTACTCCTTTGATAATGTTTAGGACATTTGCACTCCTCAACTCATGGTTTTGGTAGTTACATATCCTTGGGCCATAATCACCTCATGGTAATCTCCAAACAATTTCAATAAGTGGCATCTTGGCTCCAATATCCCCAAGTGTATTCATTTCTTGGATTTTTAATTTCATATGATTTAATGATCTAGATTATTTTATATTGTTTATCATAATAATACATTGATATATACATGTTTTATTTTAGTTTTCACATGAATCATAGGAAACATTTTGGGAATACTTATCAACACCAAATGTGGTTGTCACAAGTACCAAATTTATTATTTTATCCTTTTAACTTATCATTTTCAATACTAGATTAAAATTGGTGATCTATAACACCTAGATTTGGTATTAAACAATTTTGAAATGTCAATTTTGGCACACTTTAAAATACTTGGACATTGCATACATAGTTGACTCTTTTTCAAACTTCCCCTCTATCTTTCTACCCACTTTTAGTCTTGTCCAACTCTATTTTCTATATAAACCTATTCAATATTATCCTAGTCTATGAAATAACATTTAATAATCCTCAAAGTACATTCTCCATATCTTATATCACTAATTTACACTCCCAAGATAGTACTAGTAATGGTTTGATAGTTTTTGTTATTGTAGATGTTTACCTTTGTCAATAGTGTCCAAGAACACTCAACATATATTTTTTAAATTGGGAAATTTCCTTTAAATTTGACTAGACATGTTTCATGGATTCACCATAATAATAAATAACAAATATTTGGTTATAAATACAAATCAATCCTAAGGTTATACTCACTTTATGACTTGGCCATTACCTTAATAATCACTTTAAAATTTTAGGAATCAATTTTCACTCTCTTAAAAAATTATCACAAAGGTATTCATATAATCCATCAAAAGAGAAATCCTAGATACAAGTTTGAATACACAAAATTAAAATTTGCATGGTTCCAAGTGTCAAAATCTGAACATTGCATTGTATTCGATATTAATCATTATGTTACACACACACATAAATGGTAAAACTATGTGCATTTTCACCACTATTCAAATTATTAAAATGTAGGCAACTCTCACCCATTCATATACAATTAAAAATACTAACCCCTTTTTTAAGGGTCATATTTTTGTCAAAAGCACAACTAGGTTTTGAATGAAAGTAAAAGGAAAATTGATATCATCACATATGACTGAAGGTGAGTGCACACATTTTTATTATCTACAATCACATGTGTATGAGTCTTCTAATTTATATATCCACATAACAAGGACATTAACGATAGATCCTAGATAATATTGGTTACCATACGCATCAGACTTTATAATCAACATGTAAGCAAGGTTTGAGAAACTATTTTTTAATCTAAGCACTGATTAAATTCTTATAGGACATTTCCAAAAAAATTAATGGCTTATATGGGTGATATAATATCAAGATAATCTAATTATACTTCTACACTCTTACTTTGTCATTGATAAACCTTATAAGTGCAATAAATATCTTTCTTTTTAAATTCAAATTTGGATATTATTATTAAATTTTACATAATATATATTTTTGCACTATTATAGGACCCCCTAATCCAAAATAAGTAAAACATAAGGCACTCATTGTAACAATTATAATATAAGGGGTGAAATTTGAATCAAATAAACTACATGGTTGACCAACATAAATTTTAATCAGAAGGCATGTTCTTCAAAAAATCATAGATATGAGGGTTTGATATGTAACAATATATATATATATATATATATATATATATATATATTAAGGTTTATTACATAACTACCAAGGATTCATCCACTACAAAAATCATAAACATATCATGGAATATGGTGATGATAAAATTGAAATATGACCTTTGTGTCACACCACCAAAATAACTCTTGGAGAACCTCGTAAAAATAAAAATAAATGGTCAGTGTGATGTATATTATGGATCCCTCACCATTATCTTAAAAATGTAATTTACTATTACTTTTATAGAGAGAGTTGAGTTGGTAAATTTCAATCAAAATAGACACATAGGAAAATAAGTAAAAAATAATTTTAATACATACTAGGATGGAGTATCTCTCATAACCAATATTACAGATTAGGGAAATAAAATAAGCAACATGATAGCTAGAAGATGAAGGGTGTTTAATTTAATTTTTGAAAAATATAAGGATAGTATATTATTTTGGGTAGGTGTTATTAACACATGCATACACCCATATCACTCATAGATCAAACATATCCACCACTAACATATGAGGCATGAGATTAATAAGTAGAGGTGGTAAGTCATGCCATTGTGAAAATTCCAATCAGTTGTAGGAAATCATCACCTCCTATATCAAGTGAGGAGGTATAATAGTATCCAAGGCACATTATATTCATGTAGGTGGTGCATGAAGAGGGTTTTAAAAGTAAAACTATTAATCAAACCTCATATGAAATGAGTGTAAAAAGTGTTTTAAGGCCTATTATTTTCAATTTGGATAGCTTTACCCCTTTGGTATAATGGAAATAAAAAATTAGGTTATATAACAACTATTGTGTCTAAAATACATAAAATATATAAATCCATTATTTGTAACCATTAAAACTATTGTAACCAAAATATCATAGTTTTCATAGCATGGGACTCAACCATAAGATGTATTTGAATAAGAAGAGTTGGAATAAAATTTATCCCTAGCATATTCCTTAAGTATAAGGAAAAGATTCATAGGATTAATATAAAAATCTAGGATGGATTGGAAGATAATCACAAGAGAGGATCCTAATATATACACCACTTCATCAATGGTCATAATTAGAGAAGGAAGATAGATAGGACCCTATCTCCTATGGAAGGGAGGAATAAAATAAATCATACAAATAAAAATATTCAATAGCTACATGATAGAGTAATGAAAGAGGAAGGAGAATAATTAGTGACATAATGAGAGTGTGAATCCTTAAGAGAAGTATCTAATAGATGACAAGGAGGTGATGGAGATGACATATGGAATGATGTAGAAGAGGAAGAAGATTTTTTTGTATAGTCATTAGTAAATACAATGAAACTTATATTGGAGTGACATAATTAAGGAAGTGTAGCAATATTAGTGAAATTATATGAAACAACCAATAAGGAGGGAAATAAAAGTATATTTCATGTGTTGTTGGAGTATGTATAAGTGAGCCAATATACAATAGATGATATAATATAACTAGTAACACATAACCTTAAAAACAAAATAAATGAGACACATGAGAAAATGAAATAAGTAATTAAGGTTGTCTAATAATATCAGGAAGCAAACCTAAAAAAATTGGCATTAGAGAAAAAATGTCACCTGAGGCTAAAGAAACACTAAAAAAATAGTTAAAAACAAAATAGATAACATAGACACTATCATAAGCATTTAAGAAGGAAAAGTATTTTAAATTTTTTAAGAAAAATTAGGAAATAGTAGTATAGTATATGATACATTTGGAAAAATATTTAGAGGTTAAAAAATAGAAAAAAAATAGATTTAGATTTAGGCACCTAGTTGGCACATAGGCTCTAGAAAAATAAAATTTAGATAGGGAATAAAAATCAAAGGAGGAAAATAAAAACCAAGAAAAGAGAAAAAACATAGGAGGAGAAAAACAAAAATAAAAGGAGGAATATTTGAATAAATTAGACAAGATAAAATAGGGAGAATTAAATAATCAAGAATAATTGAGGGAAGAAGAACTAAAAAATAAATAAGAATTAAAACATAAAGAGGAGTAAAATAATATGGTTGGGGAAGAGCACCAAATAAATAAGATCAAAAATAAAATAGGGAAGGATACGATAGATTAGGTAGAGCACCTAAATAAAATTTAGGAAGAAGAATAAAATAACAATTTTGAAAAATAAATAAATAAGCAAAACCAATGGTAGTAGCATAAGTGACAACAGAAGAGCCAAAGAAGATATAGAAAGTGAGCATTATTATGTGTCAAGGAAGTAGATGGGAGAAAATTACATTGCTATAATAATTAGTAAGTTCAATGAGGTTTTTGTGGGACACACCATCAACTTTAGAGACACTATGATATGCCCTATCATGGTTCAAATACTTCCTTGACAAAAAAAGATAAAGGGTGAAAAACACAAGTATTTACCCTAGGATGATGTAATAAACACCACAATAATAAGTAGTGGAATTCAAAAAACTTAACCCTGTCCAAATAGAAAATCTATGGAATATATTATATTAAAGTGGTAGGAATACTGGGATGATAAAGTGTGTTCATATAGAGTATGTCATCATGAGAAAAATCAAATCCCTCACTATATCAAGGCCTTGATACCATCTAGATAATACTCTATAAGTAGATAAATATTTGGAATACACAATAGAGAATTTCATAAGACATGTGTAACTCCTAGATGAAGATAAAAATTTAAAAAACATAGAATATTCCATTGTAGTCTATGAATAAACAACAATAGAACCAATCCTAACCAAAAACAAAAATAAGAGAGATTAATTAAAATAAACTATATGGAATCTCTAGAAAGAAATAAGGGATGTGTCAACCTTATTTTCATACTCCCTTAGCTAGGCAACAATAACCTAATAGAATAATAATAGTCTAGATTATTTGGAGAGAAAAACACTCAACCATCTATCAAAAATGATGCTAGTACAAACCCTATGGGGATAGAGAGGAAACATTTTATAGACATAGTTGATGAATATAAATTAAAAAATTAGATAGAGTTATCAGTATAAATTAAATGGATGAATATAGAACATTTTCAGGAAGACTCTAGATAAATTAAAGATTGCCACTTCAAACTATAAGTCCTACCTACAGACTTTGGATGCTTATCTCAACCCTTAAGTTGTTTTTGAAGCTATTATAGAGAATGATACAATTAGTCACAAATCACAGATGGCCAAGACACTATTTTTCAATTGGGATATATTCCATAACATATTGGTTGAGAATTATAATAACATTTTTCCTTGAGGAGAAGGGATATTGTTAGATGTTAGTTTTGAAGGTGTTTTTTATTACTATCATATGAATCCAATTGGGAGAGATAAGTGAAGACACTTCAGTATCTCATGTTATAAATATAATTTTCTAGTTGTTGATAGTGTTACACACCATTAGATAATTTTTGAGATAAATGGGTTTTTTTGAGTTGTTCCTGCTAGGATTCTTCATCAAATTTTCCTCAAGGATGAGAAAAGATTATAAAAAATAATAAAATGTTTGGTAAGTCTCTTAATAATTATTATATGAGTACTTAGAATTACTGTAAAGGCTTCCTACATGCCACAACATCAAATATGATGATAGATAGACAAAATAAAGCATCTTCACATCTATGTTATGTGGCATCCTATGATGCTTTGAGACACCTCATGAATGAATATATGAAGATGAGGCATGTCATATGGCCATGAATTTTTGGTGTAATTTATTAGTATTTATGCCAAAAACTTTAAATATGTAATGTATTAGATATAAACGAGTATATGTGAAAGTAATAGGTGATATATATTAAAGAGGTATTATAAGAGTGAGAAAGGGGGTACAGATATAAATAATATATGAGTTTGTAATTAAAAAAATTAATAAATGAATAAATTAAATAGTTAAGGAATATATGTTTTATATGTGTTACATGTATAAAATATATGACATATTTATTTTCAATGGTTAAGTACTCAAAATACTAAGATAATAAGTTCATCTAATTCTTTTACTCTGCATAACATCATATTTAACCATAGTCTCTTGAATATACTAAAGTATGCACCTAATACTATATTTTATGTCAACACAACTCAAATTTATTGGTTTTTTCACTAAGTTATCAAATCTCTATGTATTAAGCTAACTTAGCCATTTTCCTACATCGACTGGGAAGATTACATTTTTAATATTTATAACTTTATTTTATTTATGTTATAATGTCAAAAAATGGACCTTTTTATATATGGAATACATTATTTTATTACCCATTTCTAATCTCTAAACAAAACTCTGATAAGATGATAGATGGTGTCATCTCATTACATGGAGTAAATTAAAACCAAGAGTGGAAGACAATCAAGGTGAAAACATAACCATTGAGACTTCTTGAAATGAGATCTCATAGTACATAACACTAGGATAAACAATTCCAAGGATCACCCTAATATCCAAATACATGGCCCCATCTCATTCTATAGATCATTTATGTAAATTAAAAATCTAAGTTAAACCACAAAAACCAACTTGTTTATAACTAGTTAATGAGATCACAGATTGTGTTATTATCTAGTTGCATAGGTATAATAGATAATATAAATTTGAGATAAAATATATAACATAACCCTCTCTAAGGTAACCTCATGACATTTATACAAGTGGCCTCATTTTGCTTCTACATCAAAGAGTAAAGTAAAGGTTGATAGTAAACACCATCCTCATGAGTTAAACTCATGAAATGATGACATATGGAAAAATATTGTTTCATGGACATAAAAAATAAAAATATACCCCAAAATATTCTTTCAAAAAAACATATAAATTATTAGTCCCTACAATTTCAAAACTTGGTGTAATCTCATTCCATGGAGCATGTTTTCCCCTTGGAACCCAAGGGATAATTATCATCATAGATCCTCGCAGAAGTGATGAGTGGAATCATATTATTACCTTATAGTTAGTCATGAATTGGATAATGATGAAAGTAGATCTAAGAATATATCCAAGCCCATGGAAAAAATTAAAATGAGGCAACAAGTTTCATCTTCTATTGAAATCATAAAAATTGAAAACTTCCTTAAAAACCTAAATGTTCCACAAGATAGGCAATGATTAAGAATAAACAAAAGAATGAAAATTATAATACTCCTAAATTAAGCAGCATGAATAAAAACACAAGGTCATTGAGAAAGTAATAAATTTTTACTTTTAAAGCACCCAAAAATTTAAAATTTATTTAGTGGTAAACCAATAACTAAATTCAAAGATTAAAGCCTTGGATTTAAAATAAGAAAAAATAAAATAAAAATACACTATGTATTCTTACCAATATGGAGGGTGTTTAATATGTATCACAAGGTGGGTGATACAATATATTCATTAATATTCTACCTAGCCCTCAAACATGCATTTTCCTCCAACAGTAGTAAATAATAAATTTTGGTCTTTAGTACTTGACAATGACAAGTTTGACATGCATTTACCACGCATGAGGATTTAAAAGAAACAAAAATAAAATAAAAATACAATATGTATTCTTAATAATATGGAGGGTGTTTAATATATATCAAAAGGTGGGTTCCATAATAGATTCATTAATATTTTCCTTGGGCCTCAAACATGCATTTTTCTCTATTAAAGTAGTAGATAATAAAATATGGTATTTATTACTTGAAAATGACAATATTGACACACATTTAACATGCATGAATTAATCACCCAAATAAGGTTAAAATTATCCATTCTCTCACATTTTCATGTTATCTTACTATTTAACTCTTTAATTTGATTTATATACACATACAGTAATCTCATTTTCTACATTGAACTTGATAAATATCCTACACATACATCTTTAGACTCTCAAATAAGTCCACCTATACACAAGTTAATTCTAATGGTTATGATTATTATCATCAATCGATAATGACTCTTATTAGTCATAACTATCCTAATCTTGGTAATTGATATTTTCTAAAATCAAAACCATACTTAGGGTCAACCCATAAGCCTATGTCAATGACGTGATGAATTATTCAAATGGATCCATCTATAAATAAATAAAGGTATCATTCAAAATTGATTTGGAACTTATCAATTGCACATCTATACACTATTATACTCTAAGAAAGTATACCCTATTTGTCCTAATTTCTATACATATCCCTATGAGTAGTCATAATCAAAGTCTAAAGCATTCAAAATATAGGTCAAATCAAGCATTGTCAAGAAACAAATCTAATCATTATCTACATACACAATGAAGTATAATAATTACACAATCACACCAAGTGGGAGAGCTACATGTTTTTTATTTCCCTCCTTGGAGTATTAGATACGTAGGTAGTGGCAAACCATCAAATGGGGTTGATTAGGATTATCTCAACCCATTACACATACCCAAATTTTTAATTTTGTATCTCTCATAAGCACACATAGGGTTTCAAAGAAAAGGAGGTTGAATTTTTGGATCTATGCACATCATCAAGATTTAAGATCACAAACAAAGAACAAGAAAATATAGTCACATGTGACCATATAGTCATTGTTCTATCACTTATGCACAAGTTAATTCTAACTAGGAAGTTAGTATCGACATGCATTACTAACCCAATCCTAAATAATAGATCAATCATAGGTAACATATAATTTCCTGATCTCAATAAACCAAATGCATGTTTATCCATGATTTTCACTCCATCACATAGTCATATATAAATAGTAAACTATAAAAGGTAAGTATCATGATCTATTTACTACTTTCCATATTTAGCATATGCTCTAGTAAAAGTAGATTTATCAATCTAAATAACTTACATTCAAATATATGTTTGACTATCATATCTTATAATATGAATTTATTTCAAAGATTTATCTTAATTATATTAATCTAACTTTAATATAAATTACGATAAAAAATATTGGTGAACCCTTACACATCCAACACTTGAAAATTATAGGTTTTCATGTAGTATTTCATCCTTTATATGATTTAGATTTTAACTTTAGGGTTTCTATTTTTTCCTTAATAATACACAATAATCATGAACATGTTGAATGAACATTATTGGTTAATATGATTAATGAAATTTATTTTTTATTTTATTCTACATGAATAGTATATATTATTTGGATCAATTATATAGACAAGTGGGGAACTAAAACAAGTCCAAATTATCTAATAAGTTTAAGCTTACCAATGAACCAGGGAAAATTTTAGTGACCAATAATAAAATGAAATTGGGATTTTTAGGTGAATCTTTTTCAAAATTATGGAAAATCAATTTGGAAGGTGGATAGTTGTGTAGGTGAATCAAGCATTAGAATGGGTCAAATCAAGGATATTGGTATGATGATCAGATGAACATTGAACACATTACATAAAATGAATATATTTATATAAATATTAACTACATAGAATACACATATAAATGGATCTAATGCACATGCAATCAGCCCATCTACACATGTAGTTAGCCCATCTAAATAATTCATAAAAAAGGGTTACATCTAATAGATTTGGTTTCACATATGCACACATTACGATGTGGGATATAGTTTTTCAAAATATAATCTAGCCTGTAGTTAGGTATTCTTAGGGTTGTAATATTAAACCTAGGTATTTTAGGGCATAAATTTTGCAATTGATGTCTATTTTTCATTTTTTGTCCCTTTTGGATTACTCCTTAGAATTTATAGGAGTCCTAGGTTTCTCAAAATTGAAGTTTATAAACCACTCACTTTGAAATCAAGCCAAAGTGGTGTGATTGGGATAGTATAGGTCACATTGATGACTTGTGAACATTAAAAAATAACATTATGTTAATCTTAATTTCTCATCATCCCTCCCTCATCCCTAATCACTTCGTCCTTGTCCCTCATCACCCCTAATCTCTCTCTCATCAGTCCTCATTATCCTAATCACTCCCTAATTAATTCTCACCATCCCTCATAATCTTTAATCACTCCCTCATCATCCCTAATCATTCCCTCATTGACCCTCAATATCCTACCCCCTTAAAAATTTTAACATAATCTATCAAATCACACTTGTAGGCAAATGACAAAAGTACAGATGATTGAAAACACTTAGATGAAATATGATTGGCTAAAATCTAGGTGATCGACTAAAAATTCAAATGATTGATATCAAATGTAGATGAAAACTAGTAAATATAGTTAATTAAATGTATTCAAGGTGTCTAATATAGAATAAATAGTGAAGAATATGCCTAGATTGACTTTTGAGGTACCGACAAAATACATTATAAAAATGTAACATATTTTAAATAGAAGGTGATCTAACCCTAAAAATTAACTTACATCCCAAAATTTTAGGTGATTCTTTTTTGTTGACTACCCCACAAAATTTCCAAATATTGATTTCTAAAACCATAATATTTATGAATTAATGAAAATTTCTAACTAAAATTTTCCTTGCAATGAAAAATCCTAAGCCTCCCTCCACTCTTATTTTTTATATATACAATATAATATTCATGTTATTATCACTAGATAATATAAATCATGCATGATTCATCTCATTCCTCTCACTAATTTTAAATTATAATAGATACCATTACACTTCTAATATTATCCCTCAACTTATATTAGATCCTCCAGTCCATGTTGTTAGATCACAAAAGGATAAGGTGGCCAATTTGGTAGTGAAAAAAAAGTACCTTACCACATCCATACTCGACCCCCACCACCACCCTCCAAATAATATAATCAACCAAAGGTATATGACACCATGGATCAACTCAAAAATACCCATGGCAAAAAAAAATTATTAGAACTACTTTTGAAATTTTCTATTTAGAAAGAACTATTAAATGCAAATTGTGTGATACAACTTTACCAAATGATGTGTAACCACCTTACATCACTTTTATTTTCAATACACTATGATGGATGAAATAAATAATTTAATTTGAAATAGAGGATATGCCTCTTAAACACATTATATCCCAACATCTACCATTATATATTTAAGTTTAAGCATAAAATAATATTGTCAAGAGAGTTTTGGTAGATAATGGATCAAGACTAAAAAAATTTAATATCTCATTTTTTAATATACTTTATATTAATTCAAAGGATATCAATTATTAAAATATGAATATTTGAGGATTTGAAAATATTCTAAAAAACATATTAGCACAAACTACACTACATATCATAGTTGACCCTCAAATGATAGCCATAGTTTGTTAGGTCATGCCTAATGATGTTAATAATAATTTTTTATTATGAATCTCATGATCCATGTGATTAACACATATCCTTCTACCTTGCATGCATTTTTAAATTTTATTCATCAAAGATACATATATACATGTGATTTTGATAAGGAACCAAAGTATCATGCATTAAGCTAACCTAAGGATCATTACATTCCTCATATGTAACCATGTTTTTAATAATCCAAAAAAACTAAACTATCAATTTCATCTTCTATTCCAATTACACCATCATCAAAAAACTATATTCAATATATTTTTTAGATTAAATATTTATAAAAAATGGGATATACAGAACAAGGATTAGGGAAATATACATAAGGAATTGTTAACCTCATCCAAGCATCTAATCAAAAATAACCAAAAGGCCTTGGTTACATATAAGAATTAGATAAATAAAAGAAGGTAAAACATACATGGACTACTATTTATACATGTTTTTTCAAACTAGAGCCTAAACTAGCATAAGAAGTTCATTAAAAATATACATTGTAGTTATTATACCTTGAGATGATTGATGACATAGATGTTGATGTGGGATTTATGCACACCATATAACCTTATGAGGTAACCTCTAACATTTTAGGACTGGTGAAAATATTCACTCCAAGGCATGAGTTGTGAGGTATTTAGTTTAGTAAATAACCTAGTGGTGGATTAACAATGATAAATGGGTTATTTACCATAAATGGTTCAGATGTATGGAATCTAAAATAAATCAAATTTTATTTGAAATGGTTGGTTTTATTCTAATCTAAGGTGGGCATAATCAAAACCAATTAAAAATGTAAGGGTAGGGCATGAAATAAGGTTTGTGAACTAGAGACAAATGGAACCCTTCTAAATTGAATCTTTCATTATGGGTTACACAAGTGCTTGGGAACTAATGCCTAATACAAGTTACTATTATCACATAAAATAGATAAACATAGTTAGGAGTGCAATGAAATAAATAGATTAAACTTTAATTATCATAATCAAATGTTGTTGTCAATGTATGATTTTAATTACACATCTTCAATGGGAGATTATGATTATTAAATACAAAAGCATTCAAACTAGCTATTGTACAATATGAATAATTGTATTGAGAAATACTTATACATAACCCAAAGACTAAAATACCAAAATTATGTTTTTATTTAATATCACAAGGTTTGGAGAAGAAAAATAATGCACGTCAATACAAACTTGTAGAATAATCCATATAATTTCTTATTCACCTTAATTTACAAAATTATCCTCACTTTGGAATAGAGAGGCTATAAAAATATATAATATTTTGGAGGGGTTGCCTTATCCTCCAATCAATGTCTAATCTTACATTTTCAATTATAAACTCAAGAGTCACAATTCATGCAAAATATGCATGTATAGGATATTCATAAAATAGGTGGCTAAAATTAAATGATCATAATATAAATACATATATATGCCTAAAAATAGAACACATACCCAAGTCTCATTAAATTATAATATATGCATACATACATATATATGGTACCAATTTGGCACTACTAGAATAAGATGGAGGCTACATGCTTGGTGTAGCTACAAAAATAGATGGAGGTTTTACATGTGAATATTTAATCTAAGTGGTCCTAGTATGGATATGCACCATTAATTGAATTAGCACTTAAGGCTGAGTGCCTAAAAGAGAAACCAATAATGTACTCTACATTATAGTAGCAGTCTCCTCAACAACCTTAAGTTATTCATATGGTGTATAGGTAGTGTCAAATTTAACATTGATGATACCAAAATTTAGAATGGATGACTTGAATATTAATTTTATTTCATCCATTAGCCTCTTATGCTCAGATTTTGAGGCTTTGAATTTGGCTCTAAGGGCCTCTAACTTAGTTACCTTATCCTTTCCAAAATTCATTAACTGTAAAATCTCTTCACTGGTCTTATATATTGTGCCTTCTACCTTGGATTTAAAAATTTCTAAAGTGACATTGAATAATCCTTAAAAACTAGACATATTTACCAATTTCCCTATATAGGGAATTACACTTTTAACCCTCATATCCTTCAAAATTTCTATGACCTCTCTTTTTCAACACACAAACTAGGATATCAAAGCAATTATCTATTGGTTTCAATTAAAAACACTATCTCTTTTATAAATCACATAATTTAAGGCACACATATCTTTATAAATGGTAATTAGATTACATTTATTATAAGCACTATTTCTTTTATATGATACTAAAAAGTTAAACCTTTTTTTGATTCCTTCAATTGGTTCCAAAATTTTCATACCCTTCTCCAATGATTCTAGGACTCGTCCCTTGAATTCCTTATTATGTTTAGGATATTATATAATTTATTTTTTATTCTCTTAAAATTATTTTCCCTTAGATCCTAAATAATCTAGCTTTAAATAAGCCTTTATCTAGCCTGGTCCTTGATTTAATACATTTATTTCATAACCTCCCCTGTCAAATCAACAAAAGCACAAAAATCTTCTTCAAATTCATTAGGGTCTTTAGGGTTTATTTTTATTTATTTTCCAAGGGGAATAATTTACCCCTTTAATATATTATTATTTCCTCTCCTTTATATTTTAATACCTTCCTTTTCTTCAACCTTTGAATAGTTCCAAATTGTTTGTCAAGTGTGTACTTATTATTGGTAATTATATGAGGTTAAATCCCATTTTATCATTATTTCATTCTTGAGAATCTTTGAAAAAATAAAGGACATGTTGGTAGAATAATTAATAAGGTGGTAGGTTAATCATTCATTAAAACTTTTACAACTTTACTTTGTCATTCATGAACTATAAAAATAATATAGTGAACTAGCAACACATTAAGAGCCATGAGCATGAGACAAGATTTAAACACATAAAACACTTATTCGAGTGGGATACACTTAAAGGAAATAAAACCAACTAGTGATTAAAATTTAAAACTATCATATAAGTCAAACATAAATATTTATTTAAGCACCAACTTCACTTGGAGAACCAACCCCAACTATCCAAGTACCAACTTGACTAGGTTATAGCAAGCACCCACTTGTAAGGAGGCACCAACCCCCTAGATGACTCAACACCAGATAATATACCTAAAACCTTTGATAAAATTAATAACCCTTTATTTCTCATACAATATATTATGATCTCCTTTTTCATCTCTTCACACACTTCTATCCTTCTCAAACTGGTCTCTAGCCTTCTTTGCTCAAATAGGTCTCTTCAAGATAGATTAGGTCATTTGACCTAGATAGTCATATAAGTTTTAGATTAGAGGTAAAATCAGGTTTTGAAGGGGTCCCAAAACCCTTTTACAGAGAGCAAAAAAAGAACAACAAAGCCCACAGGCAATGCCCTAAAAAACACTACAGAGAGGTAGCAAAAACAGGTTTTGAATGGTCCTGAAACCATAAGAGATACATCCAGTCAAAACCCAGAAACAGAAGTCTAGTGGTACAACAAACAAAAGCTAACAAAAGAAGAACAAAGATCAGTACCAGTTTCTTTACCAACAAGAAGGACCAGATTATTCATCCAGTTCCAGAATCAAGTTCATGGCTTCTTTTTCTTTCAAAGCAGTTTCCTGTGTGGTAACCTCCAGAAAAGCTCCTTTTTGTGTATCTTTCTTTCTGGAACTTTGCCTTGTCCTTTTGTTGGGACCCTCTAGTGCTTTGGTCTCCTCATTAGCTCGTTTACCTATATTGATAGCAGCTACACAAATGTTGGACGTTACTTCCTCCATTTTCTTTTTGTTATCCTTTATTAACTCCCGGAGATTGTTTTCGTAAGCTTTGAGCTTCACAGGGATCTCGCTTAACTAATTTTCCATGTTGTTTACTTTGTTCCAGGCAGCTTTCAGAGAATCTTTCAGAGTTTCCACTTTTTTCTTGAGATCAATGATCTCCCTACACAACCAAGAATCTAATTGGGAAGAAGACTCAGCTTTACTGTTAACCCAAGTCATAGGAGTGTGTATTTCATCATTCTGATTCTTCCCTCTCCAATCCTCAGAATTTTTATTTGGGATATTCCTAGCTTCTTCAAATAAGTCATCTTTACTCTTTTGTTTCCGCTCATTGATTTTATCTTCAATTTCCATCTCCATGTTTTGAATATCTTCCTGGACAGATATTTCCTTTTCTTTCTTAGAATTTGGGTCCTCACCAGGATCTTCCTGGACAGTGTCTTCCTCTGCCACTTTCTAGTTTTCCTCCATCTCTTCTATTTTGGTAACAAAATCCTCCTTTGTATTGACTTTATCCTTTTTAATTTCCTCCAATCCTTCTTCATCATTACTAGAGTTGGTATCCCAGCTCTCTGTTCCATCTTCTTCCTCCGGTTTTTCCTCCTCGGGTTCTTCAAATCTCTCCCAACCCATTTCTTCTTCTACATTCTATTTATTAGGACTAGGGGTCTTAATTTTTCCTCTTCTGCTTACATTTTCATTCTTTTTATTCCCTGGCAACTTATTTTTCCCCTGTTTGGGATACTTAACCAGTGCCCTATTCTTGCAATAGCCTTCAATAAGCAGAAAGATAGTCATATAAGTTACCCCTATTATATATTAATGATAGTTTTTATTCACACTTATTATTTTATATAATACCTCCTTTATTATTAAAAATTATATATCTTTTGCTTCAATTCTCATACTCACTAACTAGCCAATTATGCCTATTATGCCTTATTCTTATACTAGGATCTTGCTCATACACCTCTTGGTCAGACATACACACTTACCCACTTATAATTTAAATAAAATATGCCTTTATTCATTATAAAAAATTAATTAAACATAAAAATAGTTTGGTCATATAATATAGGACTAAAACCCCTTTTAGGCCTTAAGGAGACATAACTCAATTAGGCCTTCATTAGCACATGTTACCCTTTAAAATCCTTGGAACACTCTAAAACTTCTTAAATGGTAGGAAAATATTATATTTAATTCAAATAGATATTATCCAACTTAATTTTATGTCCACAACACATTTTAGGTCCAACCACTACTTGAACCTCTTCTCATAATACTGTTCATAATAGGATTGTGCATACCAAGAAAATCTATCTTGAACAACTAAAGAAAAAACACATTTTTTTTCAAAAAAGCATGGGAAAAAATCACTCATACATAAGATAAATTTCCTTAATATAATCACAATGTGAATTATATTTCACAATACATGGCAAAAAGACTCAAACCCTTCTCTAAAAAGAGCCCACTTAGAACTACCACCTAGCCTCAAAACATAGTCATGGAAACATGAACTTATGACACATGAGATAGCATACTCAAGAACATAAAATTAATTAATATTATCTTAAAACATCATAATAACAACTTCAAACAAATATATCATAATTTATAATAGTAATATTAGTCTTGCAAACCAATTTCATGACCTCACTGTACATAGACTTCATTGAGCTAGACAAGTCAACTTGAGAGAAACTTTTTTCAATATAAAATTATATCCAAATATTATATAAAATATTAAAATTTATTACATGTATTTAAAAAAATTTCCATTCACTTTTATTCATCCCTAATCCATGATAACACATCCCTAATCACTTTCTCACTTTTGCCTAGTTTTCTCATTATTTGCATCATTAGGTTTGTTAGTGATTTGTAAACTTGTATGACTATTTTAGCTCCCATAAGGGATAGAAAATATTCATAAGACACCATGGAGATAAAATAAAAGTCTCAATATTCAACCTTAATCCACTAATCAACTTTGACTTGGTCAACTCTGATTGTTATAGCAAATCTTTGAGAAATAAGGTCTTTCCTGTAGGGTCAACTCACTCACTTGCCAAACCAATCACATCAGTATATGTTTGAGAGAGTTTTATTAATCATCCAATATATATACTATCCAAACTGATAAATTATTTTTAATTTAGAACAATATCTTTCACATAGGGTCAATGTTAGGGTTTTAGAGAGGGTTAACATTATTTTTGGTGTTAATAGTTATTCATAAAATATTACCAATATTTTTAAAAATTAATGTCTATATATATTGGTTATTACCCTTACCCATCTCTCCTTAGTATATTAGGTTCCCATGCAAAGGCTACACATGCCAATGAACATTTGAAAGTTCTTTTCAAGTTGAGAACACTCCATTCTATGTACTCAAGAGACCTTAAAACACTTTTTATTAGCTTAACATTTAAAATTTGACCTAAAAATTGATAAAAATATTTGAAAAAAACATGACATGCCTTTGATAGTGATCATTTTTCCATACTTAAAGGAAAATCTGAAACTCATACCTCTTTTGGCCACCATATCTCTCTTCGCTTTCTTGGACCTTGACTTGTAAACCACATTAGGCCTTGAAACTATCCTTTAATAATATTTTAATAATTTATACACCTTAATTAATTTCTCACACAACATCTCACATTATAAAATAATGTCAAACATCATTCATATGCCTCATGATGCCTCATTAGTCCAAGCAGGGTCTAGATGTGGTCTAGTTGCATACCAGGTCTATAAGTCCTACCCCTATAGGCTCACTCTAAGACTCTCATGAGTGCTCCAATTCCTAATATGCATGATAAAATAACTTAAAATAGACTCTCATGCCTTTATGCATTCATCTCACTAGGACATCAAGTTCATGCCTTCTCACAGGGTCTCTTCATGTACTGACCAGTGTTATGACTAGGGTTATCAATCTCTTGAAACTTGATAACTGACCTTAAAATACTTCTTGATGATCTTATACCTTGATTATAAGTCTTTAATACTCCTCAAATAGTGTCATACCTCTCAATTTTTATATCAAATACTATCATTCTTTAATCACCTCAGGAACACCTTTCTTAAGAACCTTTGACATTAATGATGACATCAATGACAAACTTCAACAACAAGAACAATGCTTAACAACATCAACCTTTTTCATTAATATCAAAACATATTATATGCTGATCATACTTATCTTACTATTTTTATCTTTCTCCCCCTTTGACATAAATGACAAAGTTATGTTTGCAACTCCTTAGATCACACTCCTTACAACCAAAATACTCAACACATGGGACTTATGAGTTTATGAGACATAACAAAAACATGATTCCCTATCTCCATGCATAAATTATTGTAATAACTCACATGTTATTGGAGCTAATGATAATAATTATCTCTCCTTAATTACTTGAATTTTTCAATTATTACTAGGGGAAAGAATTACACCCAATTCATGTCTTAGGTGTTTAAAAGTTACCTTTGGAAGTGTTTTGGTAAAGATGTCTAAAATATAATCTTGTGTAGAAAAATATTAAATTTTTAAAATTTTTTCACTTACCTTATCTCTTATAAAATTATTCCTAATGGGAATGTGTTTATTCATTGAGTGTATGATAGTGTTCTTTGAGACGCTTATAGAACTTGTATTGTCCCAATAGATAGGGATAGGACCATCATACTCCACCTTGTAGTATTTTAAGATCTATCTTATTTATAGGACCTGAGTACAACATGAATATGATAAAATATAATCAAACTCATAAGTGGACAAAGATATTTATGGTTTATTTTTTCTTATCCATGAAACTAGTCACTCAACTAGGAAGAAGGATCCTCTACTAGTACTCATATCATCTATACTTCCTTCCCAATTTGCATCTATGTAGGCTATAAAATTGAACACCTTGCTTCTTGGATACTAAAATCCATACTCCATAGTCCCCTTGAGATACTTAAGTATCATTTTTACTAATTTAAGATCATTCTCCTTTGGATCTTCTTGAAACCTTCCCACAAGACCTAGTACTTGCATGATGTCAGGTCTAGAGGTAGTGGTGTACAATAAACTTTCAATCATTAACCTATATGACATCTGATTAACTTTTAAAGACTCATCTTCCTTGTTTAACTTACATCCTATGATCCTAGGTGTACTTACTACCTTACAATCTTCCATCTCAAACTTATTCAACATATCTCTTATATACTTGGCTTGTGAGATGAATATACCTTTTCTAGATTGAGTGATTTAAAACCCAAGAAAGAATGATAGTTTTCCTAGCATGGACATCTCAAACTATTTATTCATCACCTATGTAAATGCCTTTGTCTTTTTATCATTATTTCCACCAAATATGATTTCATATGCATAGATAAATACTATAAACTAATGGTCATCTTATGTCTTAATGTATAGAGTATTACTTACAACTCCTCTTTTGAATCCTTGATTCAACAAATACTTGTCCAATCTAGCATACCAAACTTTAGGAGTTTGATTTGGACCATAGAGATCCTTTTTCAATCTATAAACATAGTCTTTATCATTTGATAGTGATAACCCTTTAGGTTTCTAAATATACACTTCTTCCAAATTCTCATTCAAAAAGGTAGATTTGACATCCATCTAGTATACCTTGAATCCTTTGAAACCTACATATGCTATAAATAATCTGATGGCCTCCAATCTCACTACTAGTGAAAATATCTCCTCAATATCTACCCCTTCAACTTGTGCATATACCTTCCATACCAATCTATCATTATTCCTAGTGACTTCTCCATCTATATTAAACGTGTTTCTAAACACCCACTTTGTGCCAATGACATTCTTGTCTTTAGACCTAGGAACTAGTTCCCAAGTCTCATTATTCTCTATTTGGTATAATTCCTCATTAATATCACCTATCCAGAATTTGTCTTTTCTTGATTTTATAAGACTCTTAGGTTCAATCTTGGATAATAGAGCAACATTCTCTTTATTTAGATTGCTTGCCAGTCTTTTCCTTATTTTTATACCTACATTATTATTACCAATGATTTGAGATTGAGGGTGATCTCTTTGAATCTATCTTAAGGGTCATTTTTAGTATTATCTCTCTTTAACTTCTTCTTATTCCTCATTAACCTCTATAGTCTCTTTTTCATTCCTTAAGTCCATACTCTAAAGTGTTTTTTGACTATGAGTAAGATTTCCTTGTCTCATCAATCTTCACATTGGTGCTTTCCACTATCTTTTGTAGTCTCTTTTTATAACATCTATAGGTTGATCTCATTCATTATTATCCTAAGAATATTCCTCCATCATATTTGGAACCAAAATTTCCCAAGTCTTCATCATCTCTTTTGATGAAATATTTACTCCCAAACACTCTAAAGTGTTCCATATTAGTAGGTCTGCCCTTCCATAGTTCATAGGGAATCTTGTTGCCATTATTCTTTATCTATATTTTATTAAAAATTTATACAAAATTTTCTTAATACCTCTCTCCAATAGCCATAAAATAATATATATTCATTTAGCATAGTTTCAGCCATCTCTTGAACTATCTTATTCTTCTTTTCCATTACCCCATTTTGTTCAAGTGTCCTAGCTATTGAGAATTATCTCCTTATTCCATAAACCTCATATAAGTCATCAAAATAATTAGACAAAAAATCTCCTCCTCTATCATATCTTAGGCACTTAATATTCCCATTCTTCTCATTCTCAACAAGATCCTTGAATTCTTTGAGCTTTTCAAGAGCTTTTGATTTCTCTTTCAAGAATGCAACCCAAGTCATTCTTGTGTAATCATCAATGAGTAACATGAAGTAGCTATCTCCTTGAATGATTTCAATTTTTTTAGGCCATAGATGTCAATATGTATTAACTCTAAGGATATTGTAGTATATTACTCCTTATAATTGAACCTTCTTCTAGTCTATTTACCATGTTGACATACCTTGAAAATTATGTTTTTAGGTTTGATGATCTTTACAGACTTCTTAGTGCTAATCATGACCATGTTATAAAAGTTTAGTTTACCTAACATTTTGTGAAATATATAAATTTAATAAATATTACTCATGAAACATCTCTCCTTATTGATCTCATTCAATACATATAAATTATTCTTAGTGCTCTTAACATTGTCACTTAGCCTTCCTGATTTGGGTCTCCTTATCTCACACCCTCTGTCATGAAAATTTAGTGTGTGTACTTGATTTAAAATTTTAATCAAACTAAGTAGGTTATATTTCAAACCTTATACATACAACGTATGTTGTGTCTTTGCATTTCCATTATCTAAACTCAAGATACCCTTGCCAACTATATTGGAAGTTGTGTTGTCTCCAAACCTCACTATTCCTACAACATTCTTCTTTAATGAGATGAACTTCTTTCTATATCTTGTCATTTGGCTTAATAATATACTATAAATATACCATTTCATGCCTTCATCTTGAATGTGAAAGGTAGTCTAATCTAGCATAGATTCCTCTTTGGTATTCTATTCCTCTTTGGCAAATAGTCCATCTTGATTTTTGAGCTCAATTTGATCCATCCTAGCTTGCTTCAACTTTCATATCAATGTTTGATCCTTCTTATGCATTTTATGAGCTTCATATGTATTTTTGAATCTTTTAGACCTTCTAATTCTATTAGAGTAGAATCTTTCAATGTGTCTTATATTGTGATAGATGTAGCAAAAAACATTTTTATACTTACCATGGTTCCATGATGACTTATCCTTTATGTCATTAGGTTGCCTAATTGATATTTTCATGTTAGTAATATTGAATTGTTTCTAATTCTCATAATATATATCTCTAAAACTTGCTCAATTTTTCTATAATATGTTCATGCTCAACCTTCAAGTAATCTACCTCTATCTTCTACTAGTCATACTCAACTTCCTTTGACTTACACCTTATGTTGACCTCTTCTAACTAACTTCTGAGATCCTTGATAGTCTTATTTTGATGTTTCAAATCATCAAGGGTACTTATGATCTTAGATTAAATGTATATTTTATCTTCTTCACTATCATATTAGACTTACTCATCATAAATGTTGTCTTCTTTCTATTGATCACAAAACATTCTTATGCTTCTTAGGATCACCTTCAAGTTGTTAGACTTACCTCAAAGGACCAAGATTTGATACCAATTTTTGGAAGCACAATGATTGAGAGGGGAGAGTTAATTATTCATTAAAACTTTTACAACTTAACTTTTTCATTCATGAACTATTAAAACAATATAGTGAATTAGTAACACATTAAGAACCATGAGTATGAGATAAGAACATAACACATAAAACACTTATTTGAGTGGTAAAACCTTAAATGGAAGAAAACCCACTAGTGATTAAAATTTACTAATATACTATAATTCAAACATAAATATTTAGTTGATTACCAACTTCACTTGGAGCACTAACCCCAACTAGCCAAGTACCAACTTGACTAGGCTTTAGTAAGCACACACTTGTAAGGAGGCACCAACCCCCTAGATGACTCAGAACTAACTCATCCACATAAAAAATTTGATCACCTTAAAAACCCTTTGTTTCTCAAATAACATATTATTATCTCCTTCTTCAGCTCTTCACACACTTATATCCTTCTCAAACTGGTCTCTATCCTTCTTCGCTCAAATAGGTCTTTTCAAGATAGATTAGGTCATTTGACCTTGATAATCATATATAGTACCCCTATTATATATTAATTATATTTTATATACAGCCTAATTATGTTCTATAATACCTCCTTTATCTCTTTAAAATTATATATCTTCTACTCTAATTCTCATACTCACTAACTAGCCAATTAAGCCGATTAGATCTTGTTCTTATACTAGGCTCTTACTCATACACCTCTTGGTTAGACATACACACTTGAATAATTAGATTTTAAATATAATAATCCTTATTTAATTCAAAAAAAAATAATCAAACATCATAATAGGTCAGTAATAGCATATGGAACCAAAACCCCTTTTAAGCCTTAAGGAGACCTAATTCAATGAGGTCTTCATTAGCACATGTTACCCTTTGAACTCATTAGAACACTCTAAAACTTATTAAATGATAATAAAATATCATATTTCGCTCAATTATAACTTATAAAACTAAATTTTATGTCCATAACACCTTTTAGGTCCAACCATTGCTTGAACTACTTCTTAAAACACTGTTCAAATAGGCATGTGCATACCCAAAAAATCTATCTTGAACAAATAAAGAAAAAACAAAATTTTTACAAATAAAAATGGAAAAAAATCACTCAAATATAATATAAATGACCTTAATATCATCTCCATGTGTTTTATACTTCACAATATAGGGCAAAATGACTCAAACCCTTCTCTGTAAAGAGCCCACTCAGAACTACCAACTAACATCAAAACACAGTCATGGAAACATGAACTTATGACACATGAAATATCATAATAAATAACTTTAAATGAATTAATATGATCTAAAAAAATACTTATAACAACCTCTAACAAAAATATCATAATTTATAATATAAATATTGGTCTTGTATACCAATCTCATGACCTCACTGAGCTAGACAAGTCAACTTAAGAGCAACTTTTTGCTATATACAATGATTTCCAAATATTATATATAATATGAAAATTTATTACAAGTATTTAAAAACATATCCATGTAATTTTATTCATCCTTAATCCATGATAACACATCCCTAATCACCTTCTCACTTTTACCTGGTTTTCTCACTATTTGCATCATTAGGTTTGTTAGTGACTGGTCAACTTGTATGACTAGTTTAGCTCCCTTGATGGATAGTAAATTATAAAATACCACCATGGACATAAAATAAAAGTCTAAAGATTCAAATTTCATCTATTTATAAACTTTGACTTGGTCAAATTTGATTTCTACAATAAATCTCTGAGAAGCAAGGCCTTTCCTATAGGGTCCACTCACTCACTTGACAAACCAATCAGACCTAGAGATGCTTGATAGATTTTAATTCATGATATAATATCTAAACTATCCAAACCAATCCATTATGAGTAGTTTATAACAATATGTTTCACATCAACTTAGTGTTAGGGTTTTAGAGAAGGTTAACACTATTTTTGTTGTTAATGATTGATCATAAAGGATTGCCCATCATTTTCAAAACTAATGCCTGGATATTATCTAGGACCCTTACCCATCTCTCCTCAATATTTTAGGTTCCCATTTAGAGGTTACACATGGAAATGAACACTTGAAAGTTCTTCATGGGTTGAGAACCCTCCATTATGTGCACTCAAGAGACCTTAAAACATTTTTCTTGCCTTAACCTTAAAATTTTGCCCTAAAAATTGGTAAACATATTTGAAACAACATGACATACCTTTTATAATTCTTATTTTTCCATAATTTAAATCTAAAACTCATACCTCATTTGGGCACCATCTCTCTCTTTGCTTGCTTGGACTTTGACCTACAAACCACATTAAGCCTTGAAACTAAGCTTTAAGCCTCTTTTCATGAATTATCCATCATATTTACATGATCACACAACATCTCACATGATAAAAAAAATTTAAAACATACTTCATATGCCTTTTCATGCCTCATTATGCTAAGCAAGGTCTAGAAGTGGTCTAATTGCATACCATGTTTATAAGTCCTACCCTTGTAGGCTCACTCTGAGACTCTCAAGAGTACTCCAGTGCCTCATATGTATTCTTAAAAAAATTCAAATATCCTCTCATTCCTTTTTTCATCCATATCACCAAGCCACTAAGCTCAATCCTTCTCATAAGGTCTCTTCATGCACTGACCAATGTCATGACTAGACTTCTCAAGCTATTAAAACTTGATAACTAACCTTAGAAAACTTCTTGATGATCTTATACCTTGATCATAAGTATTAAATGTTTTTAATATTGTGTCATATCTCTCATTTTTTATATCATAAAAAAACATTCTTCAATGACCTTATGAACACCTTTCTTAAGAACCTTTGACATCAATGATAACATCAATGCCAAACTTCAACAACATGAACAATTTTCAATAAGATGATGAGTTTTGATTGTTATTTAGGATAAGTGGTCTCTATATATGTGTAAAGTGTTACATATCCTATCATAATCATTAATGGACTTATTTAGATAGGTATTTGAAGAGGTGGTTGACCGACCCCATTCCATCTTGAGATATCTCTTTGGCGTGTAGTATTTACTAGATACCTTATATATCCTAGAGTCTTTGAGATGGTAATAATGGGAGAATCAGTTTTAGTGGAATAAATCACATACAATTCAAATTATTTAGATGATCTTGAGGGTTAAATTGGTGCTTAGGTATCAAAAATAGAAATAATCACCAAGTTCTCAAAATGGACCCTCTTTGTAGGGTCTTGGTGTTTTGCCATTATTAAAGTTATGGTTGAAATAATTAAATAATTAGAGGAACTATAAGTTTTTGTCCCAATTCCTCAAATATTATCATGGGAATATAATCACATACATTTCAAATGATATTATTTCAATGACTCATATAGAAATGGGTGCAACAACTAGACTAATATATGTCAAATTTACAACACTAGTAATTACAATTGTAAAGGAGTAAATTAAAGAAAACACTACCTTATTAAGGGCCTAGTTTTTTTCTTCAGTAACAATATTTTAACCTTATTTAGAGGTTATTATGTCTTCATCCTTCCAAATTTCCTTATGATTAATATCCTTTCCTATTTCAATTATTTCAATTTAAGCCCTTTATTCTTCTTCCTTCATGGTATTTAGTTCTTCCTCTTCCTCATCACTATAAAAATATACCAATGAGATTTCCTCTTCATATTCTTCATCTTCCTCATAAATATGACCTCCATGCAAAAATAAACCCTCTGTAGGTCTTTCTTATAATTTTTCAATCTTAAGAGAGATTGTAAGAGTTTTAGGCTTCATTTGGTAAGTAAAAATGGGTGGCTAAGTAGAATTGGAGGACTACCCTAAAGTGGATGGAATGGAAGATGAAGGGGATTCAATAGATGGATGTGGTGTGTAAATGGAAGAGGTGGTATGAGGTTAAATTTATGGGAGAGCTATAGGGGATGGAGGTGGAGGCACTAAAACTATATGTGCTAGTAGTGGAGATGTTAAAACTGATAGGGATACTATTATGGATGTAATTTCTATAAAATAGATTTGAAAAAAATTAGGAAGACTTATTTTTTGAACTTCAATCAAAGGATTTAAATAAACTAAAGATATTTCCCCTCCTTTCCCACTATAGGATATTATTCCCTTACATTTTTATAGAGTTTTTCATTATGGCCATTGTTTGATGCCTTGGGAGTCCCTTAAGAATATTCTTTATAATTTGGGGATCTATCTCCATTTGAGTGGAATATACTTTCATGAGTCCAGCTTCTTATTTTTTAGTAGAGGGAGGAATTTCTTATTTTATAGGTTATTGATCCTACTATTGAGTCCATTGATAACTTGTGGCTCTATTTTCCTCCTATTCATTTTTTTCTTGCCTCCTCTCTTATGATTGAAGGATCATACCAAATGTTTTATGCCACCACCATTTTTATATTGTGTTTATTCATCTGAATATAAACCTTAGATTCATTATGAGCATTGATGAATATTTCATCAAGCTCAAAACTTTTGTGACCATAAATAATTTGGATTTCCTTCTTCCTAAGGTTATTTAGATACTACTCGACTCTCCCCTAGGGTCAAAATATATGTATCTTAATTCCTCTAAGTCATGGTGGGCCCTAACTTTTTCAACTATATTAAATGTTTCCTCACTAATTACTAAATTTTACCTATGTTGACAAGAGTTGTATAGTAATATCCTTAGTGTTTAGCACAAAGGTATTCATCCACACTATTATATATTTGATGTACAATTTCTTGCTCTGCCACCTTATCAAGGACATAGTGTAGAAAATATAGGGGAGGTTCCTTAATTACCTCTATCTTAATTATTTTAAAATATATATAATACCAATAATCCCCTCTTTTCTCTATACTCCTCATGTTTTTAGAAATCCTAGGCATATAATGCCCATAGATGGCTTAGCAGTCCTATGGATAAATATCTTCTAAAATCCTTTTGATTTCACCTTTAAACTTGTAAACATGAAGTATTATGTAATCATCACAACCCTTATTCTTAATTTATTCATTGGATGGTTTTTAGGGTTACATATGAGTCTTGTATATTGTTCCCATGATTGTGTCCACTACATAGGCCATCATATATAAATTTACATCAGAGGGCCTTTGATAAAATTGTAGCATTTGTGCCCTTAATAACTTCTCTAAATGCAAAAAAATTATCCATAGTCAAAATAATACCTAACAAGGGTATCCATTCCTCATACACATAGGTGGTGTTGGTAAAACCATAAAGTCTATTCATCAATGCCATGGTTATTCGAATCCATGTCCTAAATTTAACTTTGGGAATTGAGGAGATAACACCTTGAATATTTAATTTCTATCCTTTCTTAATTAATTATTTAATCTTCCCCTCAACTATGTTATGCTCTAACTAAGCATTGAAAAACATCTAGTCATAAGTCACTTCTGGTATTGAGAGTTTTAAATATTTATCAAATGATTCCTATAAATGTATGATACTACATTTCTATGAATTTTTAAGTGTATGAAATCCATATTAATAGAATCATTAATAAATAAATTACATAGTAGATCAATACAATTCATTACCTCAAATTTTGTAGCTATGTTATGAAATCTCGTGACCTTGATTGCCAAGAAATCATCAATGTACCTTTGGTCATCCTCAGATAGTTGATCCTATACCAAATATGATTTTGTGTCATAGACCTCATCCCAAATGGATAAGTAATTAGGAAATTATAATTCTAAGGCTCCTTTATCAAATACTATGTCTATATATTTATGTGTGTATGAGGAAGGAGGTTGAATTTTCATGATGAAGAAGCCATTTTTATACTATAAATCTCTATTAAAAATTCTTGAGGTGACTAAAAATACTCACATATTCATTAAAAAAAGGCTATGAATTTTGATAATAGGATATCTAAAATTCCAAATTTACTCACTTTCAATTAATGACAATGGTGACTCTATGTCATTTAAAAATCTACATACATTACCAAAATATTAAGACTTGAATGCTCAATTCATGTGGAATTAATGAAATAGTGTATTTTATTTTTGTTTCTCATTTCAATTTGAATTTTCTAGTCAACTTTGGTGGATGCCTTTTTCCATGTGATAGTTTTTCATTCATCATGAGTGTTGATTCATTTCCTTAGGGCATATTCCCATTTCCCATACATTAGATTTTGGTCTAGTTATCATATTTTGCATTTATATTCTACCTATACATCTTTGTGATTATGACATTTATCATAATCTCATTTACCTGGGGTATTTTATTTTATAATATTACATCATACCCATTATAAGTCATCAATTAATGAGATTCTACCACTTGGCACAATATAGAGAATCTATGGTCCTTTGTTTTCTAATTATGTACATCTTCTTAGTGGGCACTAAGTGAATGTATTATTTCCATGTGTTTTGATCTTAGGGTTCAAAAATCTCTTTGAAAATTGACTATGTAATTTTATCAGTGAGATCTAGATTGCCATGATGATGACATGTGGATGGATCTTAGGGCTCTTTAGGTTCTTATTTATTTCACTCTTGTACTTTTTTTAACATGTTCTAGTCTTCTAACATGACAATAGTGGATGGTTCTTGGTATTATAGAGAAAATAAAATCATGATTGTGGGCCTTCAAATGATAATCTTTGAGTTAATGATATCACACCATGTGGATGACTCTCATTAATCTATAGGATTTTTAAAATTTGATGTGATACGTATACCTATGAAGTGGTGAGTTTTTAGGATCATAACACGTGGACATATCTAGTTAATACAAAAAACATACAACTTTGACAATGTATTTTTTCATTTTGAGCTTATGTGATGATGACACATGAAAATTTATTGGAATTATCGAGAAAAATAAATTCTTGGTGATGTGACTTTGACTAAAAATCTTTGAGCTTCTATGATGATGATATGTAGATGGTTTCCATTTACCCAAAGAACTTCAGGGATAAGTATGTGTACCATGGTATACTATGTTCCAAGTGAAATATATTGTGCCACATGGAATGATCTCAAGTCTCTTTGAAAATTGACAATGTACTTTCCCCAAATATTTTTCAAGCTTATAATTTGATATGATTGTGCCATGTGGAAATATCTCAAGGAACTAAGAAGTAGGCAAAGAAAACGGGCATGTCTATTGAACTACATGTTGTGGGTAGTCATGATTTCAACATGTGGATGACTCATGAGGTTTTAGAGATCTAAAATAAATTATGGCATAATGAACTTAGAATCAACATAATGTGAAAACATAGATGGTAGATTTAGCCAATGACCAAATGTGTAATAATCATAAGTCATGAAAGTAATCTTGCACATAAACAAAAGTTGAGATGTACTATAACATCATGTCACTAGCTCTATTAGTCAAATAAATTCAAAGAATTTAACTTAGAATAATCACTTAAAATAAACTCAAAGGTAATAAATATAATAATCTCATACGATGTCTAAGGTTTAAATTTTTTTTTGAGATATAAAATTAAACTCAAAATAATTTTAGGTTGCATAGATTAATTCAATATTTATAATTTTAAGGTTCATCTAAACCATAAAATAAAAAATTTATGATAATATTGGGACCCTATTTGAAATTTTTAAATGGGGTGTGTTTTAGTACAATAAATGGAGACTTAGTGTGGAAATAATCCTGAGTATTTAATAACCCATATTCACAGTTATTGCATCATGATAAAACTTTAGACTTTATAAGAAAAGAATAAATAGATCAAATAACTAAAAGAGACTCCAACTCCCTTATGAAACATACCAACCCTTTGCATTTCTAGGATTTGTGTGTGATTATGTGGAATTCATTTGCCCCTTATTATCATAATTTTGATAGAGGTCTAGATAGACATTGTAGGTTTCATTTTGATTTCTTAATTTCATAAACAATACTAAGAGAAGCCTAGGCATTGCTTTGTTATCATTTAGGTGTCTATAAACCTGATAGAGATACCTATAATTTCACTCTATGAATTGATTTATTTATATGTAGGCATCCATAGCCTTGATAGAGTTTACTTGAATCACCCTCCTATTAGTTTGTATGATTTGATCAATTAATATCCTTATTCATTTTTATTTTTTTAGGGGGGATGGATGGAAGAAGTGTTGGGAACCACCATTGGTTAGGTGTATGTATAAAAAAACTTATTTTTACCAATACATCCCTATCAATATACGTCTATTTTAATGTTTTTTATATCTCATCCAAGTTTTAACATGTAAGAGTGTAGTTAGTCTTTGAAAATGAAAAGTATTTCTAAAATTTTCATGTGTATTAGATCAAATTTCAAATTCATGGTGAACTTATTCAATTTAGATAAAAACTTGATTTCAATCATAATACATACCTTAATTCAGGATATCCCAAGTGCTAAAAGAATAAATCTTAGTGAATTATATTTATATACTTATTCAGATATCCCCTTTTATTTTGGAAGGTCTTTTTCATAATTCCAACATAAAAATTTATTGGAATATTCAAAAAGTAAGTAGATAGTATATAAATTAGAAAAAATAACTATGAAATTAAATGTTGAAAATAAGAAACTAATCTAGGAAAGTTGGAAATATATTCTAGGAAAGCAAAGGATAGAAAGTAGGAAACTACTCTAGAAAGTAAGCAATCTAATCTACTCCTATTTCTACATTCAAAATCATAGTCATTCAAAAACATCTCCAACTAGAGCAGCCATGAAATAATATTTCAAAAACTTCCCATTTATTGTAAAAGTGAGGTTGTTACCTTAGAGGTCCCATAGGTGAAAAACATTGTTACCTAGGATTTCAAAGATTCAATATGGTCCAATACATAAAGGAGTGAACTTGTCATGTTGTCCTTTATTTTCATGTGCCTTATCCCATAAAATCACTAAGTTATAAATTCTAAAATCCTTGATTTTTGATTTTTTATCAAACTAGATATTGAAAATGTCTTGGTACTTGCTTAAGCTATGTAATGGCTCTATTCGTGCATCTTCCATTTGGACTATGTCAAGGAACCAAGACTAAATCCTTTCATCTCCTCCCATATACTCTTCCATGAACTAATATATCAGTAGTTTTAGAGTAATAGGAAATACTAGTTGTTATCCATACACTAGTAATAAAGGTGAAGCCTTGATGGCTTGTTTATGTTTTTTTCTATCTGCCCATAGCTCATACTTCAATAGTAAGTGTCATTATCTTGGTTTTTTTATGTTGATTTTTTAATGGCATCCATAAAATTATTTTTAGTGGACTCAGTAAATTCATTCCCTTTTGGGTAGTAATTTGAGTAAACTTGATGGTAATTTGATTATTGTAGGCTTAATCAGTAAATTATGTGGACTAAAATAATGGAACACTATCACACACCAAAGACACTAAAGTCTCAAATCTATTCAGTATGTTTTCTTTGAAAATTTTGATCACATCTTGGGCTCTAAAATTATTTGTATCCATGACCTCTATCCACATAGTACAATAATTATTATTTATTAAAATGAACTTTTATTATGTTGAAGAATTTGTATTGATTACTCCAATAAAGTCAAGTCCTCATTGAGAAAAATGACATCATTCAATCATAGGATATATTGGCATAGCAGTATGTACTTCCCTATTTTTGAACACATGGAATTCATGGCATGTTTAGAAGTGATTATGGGCATCTTTGAAAATGGTAGGCCAATAGTATCCCATCCTAGATATATTATGTAATTTCCATAAGGATGTCCATTATTTATCTTTTGATGTAAATTATATGGGATATATGTAGCTTCTTATCTTTATAAACACCTTAAGTAAATTCCCTCATTATTATTTCTATAAAATTCTCCCTTTTTTATAATGTAATGGGATAACTTGAGCTTGATGGATCACACTTTCTCTCTATTCAACTCAATCAGACATGTCCCTATGAGTAGGTAGTGGATGATGTGGGCATACCAATCACCACCAACTATCTATATTTTATTGATCTACTCAATGTGAATAAATGGGTCCATCTCAATCATTATCTAGATGATTCCTTGGCCTCATACCATATTGGTGAGTCTGATTTCAATATCAAACTCTTGTAATTTATATATCCATTTACCTCTTCTCTCACCTAGTTTGTTATGGCTAAGTGTGATCTTGAAAATTGGTTATGGAACAATGGTGTATGTCTTTTTTTAGAGAATATAATGCCCAAACTTATTCATTGTTTTGATCAAGGTCTACATCTACTTATCTATCATCAAATATTTTAGTTATGCATCTTCAAAATTAGTACTCATGAAGGTAGCTATATGTTAACTATCATATACTTTTTATGTGAGGATTGTTATTATAGTGTGCTTTGAAGAAAATTAGTACAAAAATAAATCCTTATTAAAATCAAGACTTATCATAACTGAAGCTTGCACGATGGTGATATTAGTGTCTTGAAATGGTATTTTGGATTTAGTTATCCATTATATTTTAGCATCCTACTTTAACATGATGTTTAGTGGCTTGATAATCTTTTTAAATCCAAAAATAAACTTTCATACAAAGTTTATTTCACCAAATAAAGACTTCAGTTATTTACTACTATTAGGAGGAGTTATTTTTAAAATGTCCTAGATTCATTCTAGGTCAATATAAATCCCATATTTAGTAATTACATGGCCTAATAGTTTCACCTGTATAACTTCAAAGATGTTATTCTTTATATTTATAGACACTCCATATCTTATGTGCCTATCAAATACTCTTTGTAGATGATCTGCATGATCATCACTATTATTTGAAAACACTATAAGATTATCCATGTAAAAGATGATGAATTTTCCTAAGAGACCTTGAAAAATTAATTCCATGGAACATTAGAATATTGATCATGCATTAATTAGGCTAAAATGCATCCTTTTATATACAAAGGTTCCCCACTTGGTAATAAAATTGATCTTCATTCAATCTTAAATTTCTAATAGTACTTGATTTTAGCATAAAATCCATCTAGAAAGGACATCATTTTAGACCCACTAACCATTTGAATTACTTCATATAAGGAGGGAAAATTATAGTTATCATTTTATGATGCTCTATTCATGTTCCTGAAGTTAACATACTACCTAATTTCTCCATTATTTTTCCTAATTGGCACTAAGTTAGTAACCCAAGTGGAATAAATAATTATAAATACAATCATAGCATCCAATAGCTTCTAAATTTCCATTTGAATGAGGGGATCTAAAATTGGATTTACTAGCCTCTATCACTGCCTAAAGGGCATGTGATCTAGATTCAAATGGATAGTATGTGTGACGACTCTAAGAGCAAAGATTTTTCATATCTTCATATGCCTAAGTTATTACATATTTGTATTATATTAATAGATCCTTAAATTTATGTTTCTCACTTTTAGTGTAATTTAGGATAATATTGACATACTAAGGATGTTCATTGGTTTTAAAATTCTCCTTAATGAAGTTAGATTCAATCACTTTAGACTATTTCTACTTTGAGCTTATGGATCCATGTTAAAATCTTATTTCAATGATATTATTCACATAGTTATATGATTTTCTTTTGATTATAATACGTCATCCTCTCTCAAGACTTTTGTGTGTATAGGCTCAAAATAATTTTCATAGATTATATGAGATTTGAAGGCTCTAAAAGTATTCATCAATTAAATGATCTGATGATCATCATAAAATACCTATAAGTTATCCACATTTTCTAAAATAGAGGGGTAAGGAACCAAGTCCATTGAAAACTTTTACATTTTAGATTCTTAGACTGGTACTAAATTGGTAACATGAAATTATTATCTAATTTTTTTCTCTTGGGATAGCCTTGATGTTGAATTATTTGAATGACTGAATCAAATCTTATACATTCTACTTATTTTTTTTAATTATGAGAGTTTTCATTGATATTTATTTTTGATCTGATTGACAACCTGCTCTGAATCACCAAATATCAATATTTTTTTGGCATTATGTTTTAGTGCAAGTTGTAAGCCTAGAATCAAAGCTTCATACTCACCTTGATTATTGGTTTAAACTAATCATAACCTATATACAATGATATATTATCTCCCATATAGATCAATAGAAGCTATGCTAACACTAGAGCCTTGCTTGGATCTAACTCCATCAAAATGAAGAGTCCATAATTTTGAAGGACCTTAAAACTCTTATTTATAAGATTCATGATTTTTAGTAAATGTGTATACACTTATATGTGAGGATGTGAATTTAACCCTCTCATTATTGGCATTATACTCCATTAGTAGGTACTTTATCTTTGGTTCTCTATCCACTCAAATTTGGTTGACTACTCCTTTTCAAGGTAGCCACATGTGTGATAAATTTGTTTCCATGTGTCCATTCAATGCTTAGTAATAAACCATAATATTTAGGAATATAATTGACCATAATATATATATATATATATATATATATATATATATATATATATATATATATATATATATTGATGTACATATGGCTCTAAATCCAACTACATGTGAAAATTTAGTAACTCTCCAATGATTGGGATTATAGTCTTGTCGGGTTATAGCACTACCCTCTTTGACTTATCTATATTCAACCCTAAATTATTGAAAATAGTTTTAGGCATGATATTATTTTAATCATGTAAATATATGAAATAATTATGCACATTTTTTCTAAAGATCCTGACATTCAATATAAAAGGTGGTACCTCAAGTTTGTCTTGATGAATAACCACATTAGTATGTATAACCTTAGACTTATTAGTAGATGGCTTATTGGATAGTGATTTCAATAATAATTATCTATACTCTATAATATAGGAAAAATAATTAAGAGTGATGTTTACCTTAATTTTATTCATATCATCAACTATGTTGTATCTATTTTTATTTTTTGGATCAACATGTTGATCATTTCTATTTGGAGGGGGAAAATTATTATTAGCTTTAAGATCTGGAGGAATAGTTTCATTATTATTTAGAGGTGTGGAAGTTTTGAGGGTATTTTGGCCATTGATTCTTAGATTTTATTTATTTATTTTATATTTCTAGAAAGCATGGATCTCATCTAAATTTACTTCTTGTTCATTCTCATCCTCAATTGGGAATGGGAATTCATATGCCTTAAATATCATTATAGTACTAGAGGTATTTGAAGTAGTGGAGGAAGATGGATCTAAAGAATTTAGAGGAGCTTTATGCCTATCCATTTATTTTTTGAATATCTCAAAATTATTATAGAACTCTATACAATCCAAATCACCTTGTTGTGTTATATTATGAACTCAACACCAATTACGTAGTATCACTTCCAAGATATTTGTTTTAGGCAAATTATTATGTGGTTGGTGTTATTTTTTATTCCCATACATATTTAAAGGTATATTATACCTATTGAAAATGAATTTATGATTGGTATTTTATCCCATGGTGTTTCCCATTCACTTCTTCATGCTCAAGAACTCATTGATTATCTTATGTTCCATCTACTAGATAGAATCTAATTCTATTTTGGATAAAAATAAGTAGTACCTATTGTGTTAGTAGCATTAACTAGTATCATGGATTAGTTTTAATTTTTTTAATTAGGTGTAGGAATATGATTATTCATAAAATTGAGGAACTAGATAGTTGGAGCATAAGACAAAGGTAATTATGTGTGCACTTGGTTATGACTGTTAGCCTCAACATTTTAATTAATATTTATAATCAAATTGAGGGATAGAAATTTAGGATTATGTTTGGTAGGACCATATGTTTAAAATGGGGATTCAACTACATTTTATATTAATAGTTTTGGCATAGTCTAATGGTAGTGAATTAATATTGTGTAATCTATAGAAGAAGACATATGTCATAAAGTTTGAAGCATTTTTGTACATTTATAAGGTTAGCACAGTATTAAGTATATAATAATTATTAACTTGAATATATATATTTTATAATACTATATTAAAATCTCTAATTAACTCATTAGGCTCCATTCTCATGCTTAAAAAATGTTGGTATATGACATTTGGGATAGTGACCTATCCAAATTATGCCAAAAAAGTGTCCTGACACTAGTTCTAAGAGGTAAATCAATCTTTTTGGATATTAAAGAACCAGTCATAATTAACATATTGTAATTTAAAATTAAAAAAATTATGTCACATATTCATGGGTTACATTTAATATCACTAAGGTAGTCTTAAAAACCTTTATATGTTTTTCAATAGTCCTACCTCTTGAGGGAGAAAATGAAGGAATATACTTATCTGAGTTTCTAGGAAAATCATGCACGTCTCCAAGAATAGTGATATCAAAATTAGATAACCAAGCAAGGTCCATCATACATGGAGTAATACAACCTATTATAATTGGTTATTAGGATAGGGTCTAGGGTCCCCTTAAGATGCCTCTATCTAACTTAAGTTTTCTATGGATCTATAAGGATGGTAATAGTAGGCTAGTGTTTGAGTTGGACCTTGTTAATATTATTTGTATATTGATCATAACTCAAATGATATTTTTAAGAAATAAAAAGGTAACCCTCCTTATAGCACCAAATAAAATCTTATTGATGTGGGTTTTAATCACACCACTAAATGTTATGAGGTAGCCTCTAGCATTTTAGGATCAATTAAAATATCCACTCCAAGGCATGAGCTACAGGTCATTCAATTTTGTAAATAAATTGGTAGTGGAATAGTGATGAGAAATGGGTTATTTACCTTGGATGGTTATGATGTATGGAATCTAAAAGAAACCAGATTCTACTTGAGATGGATGGGTAGATTTGAACATATAGTTGGCATGATCAAACACTCAAAATAGAGGAAGGGTAGGGCATAAAATAAGGTTTATGAACCAAATATATATGAAACCCTTCTAAACTAGATCTTACACTATGGGTTGGACAAGTTATTGGGAACTCATGCCTTCTTTAAGTTAATATAATCACATAAAATAGATAAACATGGGTAGGATTCCAAGGAAATAAGTATAGTAAAATTAATGATCATAATCAAAGGTAGTTGTCAATTTATGATTGCAATTACACATTCAAATGGATATTATGATTATTAAACACAAAAGTATTCAAAATAGCTACTGCACAATATGAATAATTGTAATGAGAAACACTTCTATATAAACTAAAGACTAAAATACTAGAATGATGGAACTTCTTAAATGAAACACAAGGTTTGGAGAAGAATAAGAATGCCCATCAATATAAACTTGTAGAATAATTTATAAAATTTATTATTCACCTTAATTTCCAAAATTATCCTCCATTTTGAATGGAGAGGTTATAAAAATATATAGGATTTGGGAGGGGTTGACTCATCCTCCAAGCATTGTATAATCTGTTATTTCCAATTATAGAATCAAGAGTCATAATTCATGCAGAATATTCATGTATAGGATATTTATAAAAAAATTGGAAAAAATTTCATGATCATAATATAAATACATATATATGCCTAAAATATAATAGAGACACAAGTATCGTTACATTATAATACATACATACATATGTATATATATACATTCATGCATACATATATATATATATATGGTGTCAATGTGGCACTACTAGAAGAGGATGGTGGATGCATGCTTAGTGTAGCTACAAAAATAGATGGAGGATTTATTGGCATACTATTATCATTGATGTCAAAAAGGTACATCTTGTGAAGGTCCATGGTGAGTAATCATTGAGGTTGGTGTTGCATATTATGATACTTGATTATCATAAAGAGGTATGATGGTCAAGTGACCATTAAAGCATGGTTATGAGGCTCTAAGTCTGCATGAGGTCATGAGAGAATGTTGATCAAAAAGAGATTGTTACAGTAGTGTGAGAGTGTTGTCTAAAGAGTGTTCCTATTTGATATCATTGATGTAAGCATGTTTTAGTACTATTTATTAAGTACAAGGTGTCTTGAGAAGCCTAGTTTAGACCTTATGAGAAGGTGTGCATAGTGAAGTTTGGTAAAGTGTGGATCACTATCCACATTTTTAATTTTTAGAGCAGATAGTGTTGGGTCTCATATGTGCTTGATGAATTTTGATAATTGTGATTTTGGATTTCTCTTTCTTTAAAGTCCCTTTTATATTTTAGATAAGTCTTAGATTCCATCCATTATCACCACGTGGCATCCTAATGCTCTTTTAACATGAATTAGTTTTTTATTTCCCTAGGATAAGTGCTTGTTCAACACATGGTGTCCCAATGCTTATCCAAGGGAGGTTTATTTTTATCAAGATTTTGAAAAATGTCATTGGTTGATGGGATAATAAATAGGTCCCACCTTTTGGTTGTAAAGAGATATATGAACTTTACACATGGCACCCCCATGCTCATTATTTCAAAGGAATGCTCAGTTTCCCCAGGGGTAGCACTAGCTCTCCACATGGTGTCATGATGATCCTCAAGAGAAAAGGGTCTTTTTTTAGGACTCAAGAACATGCCATTGGCTGGTAGAGTTGGGAAAGGGATGCACCAATCATTTAAAAATAAGTAATAAAACCCACCACACATCATCTTAGCACTCCTTGAGAGTAAACATTTCTTATCAAACCTTTGATCAATGCCATTAGATGAGAGGAGTGATACTCCCTTTCCTAAAAATTAGGCTAGAGGTAGTTATAAAGGTGTACTTGTGTCACCGCCACACTTCTTCTAATCATAGCGAACATCAGAAGGCATTGTAGTTGCACCATATCTAGGATTTGGAGGGTTGATTGAATTTATGAGCTAGAGATCCTCAATTAGTTGTAACATCTTCATCATGAGCATGAGTGCTAGTTTTTAGGTGTCACTTCCTCATGAGGCCATTTTTCTTATATAGGTAGAGTTATTTTCTTTTGTAAGGGGTTAGTAGATGAATAAAAAAAATTACTATTATCAGAGATCAACCATTTGTAATAGTCTAGTTTTAGAATATAAGTAGTAGTTAGAATTTTTCATTTTATGACTTTAGTAGGTGCCCCTCATGGGTAGGATTGAATTATATATTATGTGCCTTGGAGGCCTTTTTTATTTTTTTCTCCACCTAAAAATGAAGAGGATGTGGTGTTTTATGTAAACTAAGTGCAAATTTATTTGCGTTTGTTGTTTCCTTTCTTTTCTTCTATAGTATTGGTTCTTGTTAGCATTATAGACTTTAATTCATGCATATGCTCCTATAATAGTGTATGATGTTCAAATATTCAAGTTATTTTATGAAATTATAGGTCAATAATTTAAATATTTTGGTGCATCACCCTTGTTAGTTTATTTTAGTTTTATTTTGCATTTCTTTCTTATCCCTTTTCATCCCTAAATTGATCTGAAGATCTAGATTTTAAAACACTAGAGGTTACTTTATAGACCAAATTTGAGTCCAATATATGTAAAGCTTCCCATAAGGAGTTTTTTACTTAAATTGAAAGTTTTAGGCATCAATAATTTTCTTTTATGGCATTCCTAGTCAGACCCAAACTGCTAGTCACCTACCTAATAGTTAGAGTCTATGATCCATTATCCCATTACAAGTTTGTAAAAATGAATAATATAATATTTTTATCACCACCTTTGGTATATATAACTTTCAAAATAACCATAATATCAATTGTAATGCAACAACCATAATAAATCACCATCTAGGTACCACCTAATAACTTCATGACATGTAATAATGGTAGACCACTCATCCCTCTAGCATCCCCAGCTACATGGGATACTATTCCTATGAATTCATTTAAGTAACTCCCCAAATTCTAAGGGGAAGAATTCAAAATCATCAAAAAACATCTTCAAGATGTTGCAAACATCTTTACTGTGCATTATGTCACACAATAGAACATAGTTTTAAGGTTACTAGCCACTTATTTCAAAGGGTGAGATCTTGACTGGTATTGGTCCCTACCAATTAATTACATCACCACTTGGGATAACTTGGGAAATAGGTTCTTTGAGTAATTTAATGAGAAGGCAGATAGGTCATCTCTCTTATAAAAGCTAATCATTATCAAAAGATCCTCGTAAGAGGCCATTTTTTATTTTAATACCAAGTTCAATAAGACCTAGCAAAGGATCCCAATAGAGGCTTGACCACCCATATGTATGGCTATTATATTTTATCTCAAATCCTTCAAATTGGATATAGCTATCATTATTTAGTCTCTTGGAGGCTAGATGTTGGTGGATACATATAAGCTAGCAGTTAGAGCTGAGAATAACTTGATAGATATTGAGAAGATTCTACTCAACCACCAATGCTAATTTTCCCAAAAATATAAATGTTTCCATAGTAGGAAGTCCTTAGAACCTTTTAGTAATCACCTTCTATGTATATATATCTTCTTACCTAGGTGAGCATGTCCTCTTCATCCTTGCTAATTGTAGAGATGAATGACATGAAGAACATCTTGTGAAACTTCTCTAACAAGATAATAAACCTCAAAAGGTAGTAATCCATGTCCTAAAAACCTCATTTCTAAAATTACCAAGAAAGGAGAGTGCCCTAACAAAATATCTAGTGCTAGGAGAGGCAAAGTCTGAATCATCAGGCACCAAATCATCAAGTGCCAAACCATCAGACATGACCCATGAATCAAATTATTCTAGTCCCTGATCCTTTGTAAATAATCTCGCCAAATGAAAATTGATAACTATTCATATTCCAAAACATCTTGGTGGATGATTCTAATTTATGGTGCTTCCCATGCAATGATGCACATACACCCTAGAATTGCCCAAGAGGCAACCTTCAATAAAAGTTTGCCAAAAATGAAGGTAAAGAAATACACTTGATTAAAATTATTATGAATATTAGTCTTTGGGTGTTTAGAATGTTATATTAATGGCACATATACATGGGATTTCCTTGGATTAAGAAAAGGTAAAAGCCTTATAACATACACTTTTTTCCTAGGTAAATGGTGAGGATACAATATATGTGAGTGAGATGCCAATATTGAAGGCCCCATAAGTCTAGTAAAAATATTAATCTAGTCCAAGAAGAGACCATCTAAGACCCAATAATCCTTCACAAGGCCTAAAGTGACTTTTGAGAACAACCTAAGATCCCAACCACCACCTCTAACTTATCAAAAATGGATCAAAATAACACAAAATAAGTTAAGGTACCCTGAGGTCTGAACACAAGGGTCATACAATTTAATAGAATAGATAAATAAGGCTCCCACTAATGTTTCCCTCTGGGATGTCTTATCTATTCTTGAGAAAAAATAATTTTTGAAAGAAACATTGAAAGACTAGGAGAAACCCATGCAAGTTATCCTAGGCATGGATGTGACATAAGATAAAGGAAAGGAAACTATTAGTAGTATGCAACCTTGTGTGTCATCCATATTCATCAACTCTTAGGTAGGGGTAAGTAATATGAAACCTACCCCATTCTATTTGACTCTCATTATAGGAAATAAATTGTTGCATAATTCCATTATCAATTTTGGTACTAGCACCATGGTAATTCCCAAGCATATTGTGGATGCATTGTAACTATGGTATGAACACTTGGACAAAGGGGTGATGCAACTTGATGGGAATAATGTTCAAACCATTGGTGTCATTAAATCTCTTCCCCTAACCCTATACTCTTATCTAAGAATAATAGTTCCCTAAGAAGTTGTGGTGATTGATGTCCTTCCAATTTGTGGACTATGTCTATCAAGAGATTTCACCACTAAAATAGGTAGATACTTGTGTTTAGACTTGTCCCATATAATCTTGAGGACCAAATATGGATTGAAGCTAAAGGTTTTGTCCAAGACTCTACATCATAAATACATAGAATATGAGGCTATGGTAAATTTTTAAGAAACACACACTTCTTTATCTAAGAAAGAGATACATTACATAGAAATTCTTAAAGAGAAAAGAGTGGTAGATAATAATATCCCATAGGAAGATGTCCTCATTAATGATTTCATTGAGAATTATCCTTTTAAAAAAATTGAATCCACCAGCCTTAGGACCTATGTAATCCATGATGAGTATTAGGCCATCCCTAAGGTAATGAATAAAGAGGAGAATCAATGCAAAAAACCCAAAGGTGAGTCTAATTTTTGGACCCTACATTTCAATGGTGTGAAATGCAAGATCAGCTATGGGGTAAGCATATAGTTGGTGTCTCTATTCAGGAAAGAGACCTTACAAGCCTTTTGATTCCAATTTAGCTACACAAATAATTAATTTTAATACAAACCACTTGTCCATGGCCTCATCCTCATTGAGCACATGGGTGTGAAGCTACCAAAAGTGTTTAAAGATTCCAAATTAATGGTGAGACAAGTAAGAAGGGTCATATCTATGAATAATATCCACATGATATCCTACTACCACTGAATATGGGATTTTATTTAAAAATTTGAAGCCTTCAACACTCAAATATAGGACCATGAATGTATAGGTAGATAAGATGGTAGTAATTGGTTCCCACTTTGATCCAATGATAGATTTGTTCACCAATGAGAAATTAGTGTGGGTGATCATCAAACCTACCATTCTTGATAATGATTAGAACTAGTAAGTGTTAGAAAACAATGCCTAAATCATTATTTTTCTCTAGTAGTCATGAAAATTTATGGACAAATTACATCCAAATATTGAAGAAGCCTATGAGGATTAGATTATGTAACTAAAATATAATAAGTTGTCAAAGGGGTTGATTACCCTGGAGAAACTTTCTGATTCTAATCATGCAAGGAATGATAAACAAAAGTTTTTTATAGATAAAATTGACTACTCTGAGTTTGATGTCAAATAAGGCAAGAAATTGAAATTAGGGAAAGGATTCTCCCAAAAGGATAGAGATTGATTGGTATCTTTCTACAATAAATACAAAGTGATGGCATTGACCTATGATGACCTAAAGGGGTATGACTATGAGGTAATCCAACACACCATATATTTGGTCAAAGGGGCCAAACCTATTTGATAAAAGCAAAGGCTAGTTAACCCAAAAATTGAGTCTATCATGGCTTAAGAGTTGAGGAAATTGATCAACTCATGAATTATATACCCAATCAAACACTTGACTTGGGTGTCCAACCTAGTTTTAGTGAGGAATAAGAATGGAAAAATATATCTATTCATAGACTTCTAAGATTTATATAAATAATATTTGAAGGATAATTATCCCCTTCCTTCTATGGAATAGATCTTCTAGATAGTAGTGGGTATAGAAATGTTTTCCCTACTGGATGGATTCTTGGGGTACAACCAAGTATTGGTTAACAAAGAGGACCAATACAAGACCACTTTTATTACAAAGTAGGGGACCTTCACATATGTGAATATGCCTTTTGGCCTTTTTAATGTGGTCTTTACCTTCTAAAGAGCCATGGGCAAATTTTAAATTCTTGGTCAACAAGATTATCCTCATCCACCTAGATGACCTCACTATGTTCTCTAAAAAGAAGGAATATAATTATGATCATTTGGAGAAGGTTTTCCAAAAGTGCCAAGAATTTAGGGTGTCTCTCAACTCTAAAAAAATGTGTTTTTGGAATATTTTAAGGCAAGATACTTGGATAAATGGTATCTAAAGAAGGGATATTTATCAATTTAGATAGATTCAAGGCTATTATGGATTTGACCTTACCGGTCAACAAGAAGGGGATCCAATCTTTTTTGGGAAAGATCAATTTTATCAGTAGGTTCATATTCAACTTTGAAATATTGGTAAGGGCAATTACACTAATGTTGAAGAAAGACTAGCCTTTTAAATGGACCATGGAAGGGACAGTAATATTTGATAAGATTAAAGTTGTGATATCCACCACCCCCATGCTGTTAAATCCTATCTTCTCCAAACAATTCATCATGTATGTCTATGGAAGTGAACATAGCCTAGCAGCTATGTTAACCCAAAATACAAAAGAGGGAAAAAGTGAGCACCTAATTGATTTTTATTTGAGGATATTGTGAGGGTATGAAACCAAGTATAATTTCATTAAAAAATAAGCATTCACCATCATCAAAGGTCTCAAAACATTCAGACACCTAATGGTGGGGAATAAGGCAATGGTATATGTGGTGCACTCTATTTTTAGAGAATACATCATGGAAGGAGAGTTCACCAAAAAAAGGGCCATTTAGATCACTAAGATCTTGGTGTATGAAATTCAATTTAGACCAACCAAATTGATCTGAGGAAGAAGACTTTGTGAGTATTTGTCTCAATGTGAATGTACTCTAGTAGAAGAATAAGATGCACTAGAAATGGTTTTAATGAATCAATATGAAGCTAATGGATCCTAGGTTGTTAATAAGACCCATTTTATATAATTCAGCTAATGTTTGGATGGTATTCCTACACATAAGAGAATATTATATAGATTTTATGGAGTTAGCTACATGCTAGTGTAGGGAGACCTCTTTAAGAGGAATTTTGATAGAGAGCTACACTAATGTATGGACAGCCACCAAGCTAAGAAAATTATATAAGCTATGCACTTCACTCCTCTAGGTCACCATTTATTGACAAAGACCACATGACCAAGATCATGCACATAGGATAATATTAACCAACCATGTTTACAAATTGCCATCAAGTAGTCAAGAAATACTAGCAATATCAATTCTTCATGGGTATGTGAAAGAATTTAGCAATTTCATTAAATCCAATTATGATAGATGAACCCTTTGCATAATGGGGTTTGGATTTCATCAAGATAATTAATCATGTTTCTAGTATAGGCCACAAATGGATACTTATGGCCACTGATTACTTTATAAGGTGGACTGAGGTAGCCTTGAAGAAGGATGCAACTTAAAACATGATCCTTAAATTATTATAGGAGTTAGTAGTATGGTTTGTCCCTCATAAAATGATCATTTATAATAATATTAAGGCCTTCCCAGGTTCCAAGATGTCAAAATGTGCACTTTGAAATGGAATTTTCTTAAAGACTTCATCCAATTACTGCCTACAAGGGAATGGATTGGTAGAATTAACCAATAATAACCTCATCAAATTGATCAAAAATATGGGCACTAACCAACAAAGGGAGTGGCATATGCATTTAAAAATGGCTCTATGGGTTGAATAAACTACTCCCAAGTAGATATTAAAGATCTTCCCATATGAACTAGTATACTAGAAGGAGGTGACCATGCCTATTTCAATTGAGATTCCCACCTTGAAACTATTAAAATTTATGGAGATCATGGAGAAAAGAGTGGTAGAGGTTAGGTTGGTAGAATTACTCAACCTTCAAGAAGTAATAGAGCAAGAAAGTGACATGAAATTCACTAGATAGAAAGTATTCAAGTGATAATTTGATAAGAAATCATCAAACCTAGACTTTAAGATAAGAGACTTGGTCCTCAAATATGACCAAAGGGTCACAAAGTCAAGCCAACATGATAAGTTCAATTCCCTATGGAAGGGGCCATTTTGCATCATTAGCGATAGGTAAGGTAATGATTTCAAGTTGGAGGATGAAGAAGGCAACACATTAAGGATTCCAGTTAATGGAATTAACTTGAAACACTTCAACTAATTTATCAGCCTTTCCCTTGTATATAGTTAGCTAGTTTCCCTTCTTTATTGGTGTTTTCCTTTGTTGTATTGTTTTCCTTTCCTCATTGTTGTTTCCTTTCAAAATAAGTGTCATTGGCTTAAGTTATACAATTGAATGCCAAGTGTCCTCACCTTATATCCCTTAATTTTGAATCATCCTCTAATAGATGGCTATTGACCCCACTCCCCTCATAATTAATGACATATGATCTATGTTGAACAATTCTCCATGAAGATCATCATAAAATATCTTAGGAGTTATTCCTTAAGTATGCATTTTAACCTTGACATTTATGGGGTGTCTAAATTCAAAATTTACATCATGATTACACCTAGAATCATTGGACTATAAATACCCCTCTCCTCATTAGGATCAAAACTTAAACACCTTAAGAATTTCAAGAGCAGTGATCAAAATAGAGCATATTGAGCAGAGAGATTTGAGCCAATAATTATAAAAGTTATGAGTAGAGATCTAGTATCCAACATTTTATTTGAAGTGAATATAACTTTTAAGAAGAATTTATATAATGGAGACTTCTACATCCTCATCTAGTGATGGAAGACATTTGAGGAAGCAGAATACCTGCAAGGTACGCAATCATGGAAACCTTCCCCCACAATATGTGGTAAGAAAATAATATGCTTCCACTTTTGCTTTCCCTAATCCTATAGTGTTGAATGTTAAGAGAATTTTCAAGGGGCACTATAGGGACCCATCATTGATCCTAGATTATTTGGATGGGATCTTCAATCCCAAATTGGCAAAAAATCTAAAGAGCCTAAGGGAGGGCACCCATGCCCAAATAATTAAAAAGGTATGGAATAATGACTATTAATTATTTAGATATAAAATTTATAACTCCACACTAGCCCAGTACATGGTGCCTATTATGTACCCATGCTCAAAGATCATTTCCCTATGTGAAGATAGATATGATGTTAGTACTAGTATTATTATAAGCAATAACCACCTCAAAGTGGATGTCAGTGTTGATGCCATGAGGGAGATGCTTTGACTCTTGAGCAACCCCAATGCCAATCTCTATAGTATGAAGAGCCTATATAATGTCTGGGACACCCAAGTTCATAAGACAAATTTCATTAATTTACTCTTCCTAAGTAACTACATTAAAGCACCTCCTCTACCTATCACCCTTGTAAGATTCACAATGTAGGACATGAAAGACTCCCTTTCTATGTTGGAATTTATTTTTAATATAGACTCAGATTCTCACATCATCAATTTCCAATTTTGGGTGTTCTTCCTTTTGAATATGGTAAGGAAAAGGTTTATAGGATGGACTTTATAAATGCCATTGCTACAACCATGCACAATGAGTTGGCTAACTTCTTGACATTGAATACCTTTAGGTATTCCTCCTTCATCTGATCTTGTATCATCACTCCCACTTTTTACTTTCATACTTTTATTTAAAATCCATTAAGACAAGAACCCATTTCAACATGGTCATCCCCATCACTACATGAACCCACATCCTATCAATCACATAGGACTATTATGAGTTTTCAGAGTCCTTACTTTCTCTGATTATCATTGACCTCAGTTGAGAGACCATTACATTAAAAATTATTGACACATAAATGTCATGGCTTAAAAAAGGTATAATTTTGGTTACTAGTTCTTTAGGGCCCATTTCACCTTGATTTAAGCACATATTTTTAAAGAGGATCTATTCTAGTTCCCATGCTTGCTCATAGATAGGACCCTAGCCTTGGATTTGGCTCACCATATTGATGCAATCAACTCTATATATGGTATGGGTTTCAATAATAAGGCCCTATATTATTTCCCCTTCTCTAAGGGATATCATAATGGTGAATAAGTCATAGGGGCACCTACTTGCACTCAAGCTTGGATAACTCAACCTCGACTAGATTGATGACCAATGAAACTATAACCTGATTAGTCATATTACCACCTTGAAGATCATCACCCCACTCAATCATGAGCCTTGACCATGCCTTTAAAAATTAAGTTCACCCATGAAATATGACATCAAGTATTGCATGGATCTGTCCAAGATCGTGTCAAACACATATAATCCTCAGAGTCCTTTTATGATGTAGTCTTACAGTTTGACCCCACAAAGAAATTAATAAAGGGGTTAAGGGTGCAGTTCATCCATAGAGACTATAACTAGGATAAAATAGATGCCTATTGTAAATATAGGTAGGAAATTGGCAATATCAAGTAGAATTTCAAAAATGTGGACATAGATGAGCAGTTCAAAAACCTTAGGGATGAGAACCATGAGGTGGAAGCTCTGGTAGAAGGAGAATTCTCTATCAAAGAAGAAGAAAAAGAGGAGGATACTCCTTTATATAAGAGGATGACACCCCTTCAGAGAAGGAAGAGGACATTGTGGTGATTTGGAGGCCCATAACTTGGCTGCCTCCTTTGTATCCATACTCAACTACCCCATAGTAATAGTAGGCCTCTTTAGGGCATCTTGAAGTGGGGTCATCTTAGCTCACCTTTGGGGTACAAGCCTCCAATTCTCCCCTCAATCCCCCATAAAATAAGATACATTTTTTCTATCCCTTTATTTTTACCTCTTCTTCATTCTCCACTCCCTCTTTACCCTCCACTATTTATACTAAGCTTACAACACTCTCCACTACCCATTTAATCACTTCCCTGACATCATTTCCCTCTACTCATCCCATCACTTCACTCATTCCACTTTATTATGCACATCCAATCACCTCCCTTGTATCATTTCTCATTCCTTTACCCTCATCATCCATAGTGGTGCAATCATTTTCCACCCCATGTCATGGCCTCCCACCTTTCTCTCCATCCACCCTCACCCTTCACTACTCACCTTCTAATGAATATCATCTACTACTTCATATGATAAAGTTACCATTCTTGTCATCCTTCCATAAGGATTCCCCTTCATGAGGTAAAATATTTAATTATAGGAGAAATTTCATCAATAGATGAAAATAACTAAGAAATCTTGAGAGTCCTGGATAGAGAAAAGAAGAAGAAAATATGCCAAGGCCCTGTTAGTGCCCCATATGCAATCATTTTTTGACCCAACATAATAATCTCTAATTATTTCACACATTGAACCCCAAGTAGTTAAGCCCCAAGAATAGATGCAGCCAGGGGACTACTCAATACATGTCATTAGCCTCAACCTCAGCTAGGCCAGGCCCATTGATAGGGTCAAATTAATAGAGGAAACATATAATTCTATCACCATGAACTATATAAAATTAGGCTATTAGTTGGAAAAGACAAAGTTATAACTCATGAAGGTGAAATCTATGATTGAACACCTCAACACTGAGGCCAAGGCAAGATAGATACAGTTCAACAAAATGATGTTTGACCTTCATATCCATGTCACCATCGAGACCTTCTAGGTGGAGGCCAATCAAATGGCCCAACTATAGGTTTAATTAATTGATCTAAAGATTGAGATAGATTATCTAAAGAAATAAAAGGCAACTATAGGAGCTAAGCTTCAATAAAATGAGTTAGAGTTTATGAAAACTTATCAAAGCCTCTCAAACTCTAATAGAATACATTAGAAATTATAGCAATAGACACAACAAGAGTCCTCATCCAAGGACCAAGATATCTTATAACTTAATAATGACCTCACCACGCACTACCAAACCATAGGGATCCTCCTCATGGTTTATTAGTTATATATATATATATATATATATATATATATATATATATATATATATATATATATATATATATGTATGTATGTATAACTTAGAGAGAATAAATAATGTGGCCACTAACTTGAATCTAGTGTTTAGGTTCATCATAGACTCACAGTAGTTGAGCTCCCTGGTAAGTGCACCTATAAACTAGGTCCTTACCTTCATGTCCTCTAAGATTCAAGACTCATAGCTCCTTGTCCAAAAGATTTAAAACATAATGGATGAGACACTACAAGTAGCAAGGGTGGCCAATCGAAGGTAGGCAACAATCAAGGTCAATGAGTTCCTAAGTTGCAACAAGGTAGCTACAAAGTGTAAGGCATTTTTAGATGCCTTAGAAGGTAGTCTAGGATATTAAGGGGCATATAAAAAAATTAGTCTAGTTGGGACTCCCTTCCCCATTCCTTATGGACAACACCATAGTCCTAGAGGATAAAATAAAATATCTACTAGAGAAGAAATAAAATGACCAAACCATCTTTGTAACTCTCAATCAATCACCAAGTGTCTTTGAAGTGGAGACCATATTACAGCCACTCACCCAACTAGAATTTCAAATGTTATAAATTTTTTAAGGCTTGAATATCATCTCATTCAAGGAGATAATATATTTTGGTAGGGCCTTTTAGGCCCTAAAGAAAAAGACTCAACCAAAAGAGGAAAAGTGGATGCCTCTGAAGGCTTCTCTTCAAGACTTATAAGTTTTGAAGGCCTCACCCTTTTTGCATTTTGCCTTGACTGGTCTATGAAAGCATAAATTTTAGATCTTTCCATCCACAAGTAGATTCCACTTTGAGTCACCAAGAACTATGGATTTTTATCCACATTTTTTAGTATTAGAATAGTTAATGTTGGGTATCAGACATACTCAGTGAAGTTTGACAATTATGCTTCTGGCTTTCTCTTTTCTTAGGTTCCTTTTTATATTTTGGCTAAGTCTTAGCTTCCATCCATTATTGCCACATGGTAACCTAGTGCTCTTTTAAAATTAATAAGTTCTCTCCTTCCCTAGGAGAATCACCTACTTGACATGTGGTGTCCCAATGCTTATCCAAGGAAGGTTGTTTTTGTCAAGATTTTAAACAGTGTCATTAGTTGATAGGATAATAAATGAGGCCCACCTTATAGTTGTAAAGAGGGATACATAATTTCCATGTGGTACCCATATGCTCATTTTTGAAAAGGAATTATTGGCTTCCCTAGGGGTAGAATCATCTTTCCACATGGTATCATGACGATCCTCAGTAACAAAGGGTCTTTTCTCAAGACTCAAGATTATGTCATTGGCTAGTGAAATTGGGAAGGGAACCCACCAAGAAATTACAAAAAATGAAAAAAAATTGCCATGTATCATCCTAGTGCTCCTTGATATCAAACATTTCCTTTTAGACATTTGATCAATGTCATTATATGAGAGGAGTGGGACCCACTTTCTTAATAAGCAAGCTAGAGGCAATTTTAGAGGTATACACATGTCACCATCACACTTTTTCTAAGCATAGTGGACATCATAAGGCATTGTAGTTGTACCATATCTAGGATTTAGAGGGATGATTGCTTTCATGAGCTAAAGATCCTTAGTTGGTTACAACAACTTCATCATGAGTGTGAATTAAGGTTTCTAGGTGTCGTTTCCTCATGAGGCCATTGTGACTGTTAGGTATGTGGAGCTAAAAGCTTCACCATGGAGCATAGACAAACAGGTTCGGGTCTACACAGACGCCGGCATCGGTCAGGAGCGACCGACGTCGGTCAGTTGCAGTTCAGAGGCGCCGATGTCGGCGGTATGGTCGGCCGGCGATGGTCACAGGCGAACAGGAAGGAACCGACGTCGGTTACCTGCGTGTCCAGAAAGCTATTTCCGAGGACAGAAGCGAGTGTTTGCATGATGAGTTTGAGTTGTAGACTCATGCTTGCGTCTCTATTGTTAGCAATATTATTTTTAGAGCCCTTGTTGAAGAGGCTTAACTGTTTGTTGTAAGAGCATGCTTAAGTTTCCTATTTCTATATGTAGGAGAGATCTTCTAAGCTATTGTAAGATGATGAATGAGAGAGAGTGTAATAGAGTATGAGTAGAACATTGTGAATGTTTGAAGGACTGTACTTTAGAGAGAGCTCTTGAGGAATAGAGATCTAGTGAGAGATCTTGTGTGCATCTGAGAGAGGTGTGGAAGAACAAAGTTCTTCATTTGTATTCCTATTGTAAAGAGTTTTTAATACAAGTTTTCAGGGTGTTTTCTTGTATATCTTGTTCTGTGTTATTTATCATTTCAGTTACTTATCTATCTATTTATTTCCGCATTCATTGCTTTCATAAGTGTAATCCATTGTTGGTTGATCCCCAACAAGTGGTATCAGAGCTCAGGTTCACTAACAGGTGGTTCAGATCTGTGTAGTGTGTTCGGATTACAGGTTGCTCATAGGGATTTCTGTTTGAGTGGGAGAAGCGATGGCAGAGGAAAGTAAGTTGAGAATGGAAAAGTTTAATGGCAAGAACTATCAGCACTAGAGAATGCAGATAGAGGACTATCTGTATCAGAAGGATCTTTACTTACCGTTAGGTGGGATAGCAAAGAAGCCCAAGGACATGGAGGATGAAGAATGGGAAGTTCTCGACAGAAAGGCTCTTGGTTCTATAAGACTGAGTCTGGCCTCCACTGTGATATCCAATTTGTCACAGGCAAAAACTACGGTAGATTTAATGACCACGTTAGCAAATTTATATGAAAAACCCTCCGCTTCAAACAAGGTATATTTGATGAAGCAGTTATTTAATTTGCATATGCAAGAAGATGGATCTGTTTCTAATCACCTGAATGATTTCCATGGTATTGTTAATCAGTTAAGTTCTGTGAATATTGTATTTGAAGATGAAATAAAGGCTCTTTTAATTTTATGTTCTTTGCCTGAAAGCTGGCATGGCTTGGTAATGGCAGTTTCTAATACTGCTTCTGCTTCGAATATTTTAAAAGTAGAGGATGTGGTTAGTGTTATTTTGAATGAGGAAATTCGCAGGAAAAGCACAGAAGAGACTTCTGGGACATCTGGGAATGCTTTAAATTTTGAGAGCAGAGGAAGGCAAAAAGAAAGGAGCAAGAGGAGATCAAGATCTAAGTCTAAGGGAAGAGGCAGATCCAAATCTAGGAATGGCAGAAGGCCACAATGCTGGAACTGTGGAAAGTTGGGGCACATAAGCAGAGATTGCTGGTCAAAGCCTAAGGAGGATAATCAGCACGAAGGAAAGGAAGAGACAAAGGTTGCAGGTATTGCACAAGATGCTCTTATTTTCTCTTTGCATAATAACATAGAATCTTGGGTATTAGATTCTGGTGCATCTTTCCATGCTACCCCTAACAGAGAATATTTCAGTGACTATGTCCATGGAGATTTTGGAATAGTATACTTGGGGGATGATGAGCCTTGCAAGATTATTGGCAAAGGTAAAGTGCAGCTAAAGATGCAGAATGGCAACACATGGGTGTTGAGGGATGTGATGCATGTTCCTAGTTTAAAGAGAAATTTGATTTCTGCAGGTAAGCTAGGTGATGAGGGTTGCACAGTAACTCTCACAGCAGATTCTTGGAAAGTGACCAAGGGTGCACTTGTTATGGCCAGAGGTAAGAGAGAAGGTACTCTCTATTTGTGTAATTGCATTACTAACAAATCTCCTTCAGTTTTATCTACTTCAGATGTGGATGCTAAATTGTGGCACTCAAGGCTTGGCCACATGAGTGAGAAGGGGATGTCAATCCTTAAGTCTAAAGGTATGCTTTCAGATTTGAAAAGTATGGATCTAGAATTTTTTGAGCATTGTGTGTTTGGAAAACAGAAAAGGGTTAGTTTTCTAAAGACTGGGTCTACTAAGAAAAGGCAGAAGTTGCAGCTTGTTCACACAGACGTGTGGGGACCGGCTCATGTAGCCTCTATTGGCGGATCACAGTACTATGTTACATTCATAGATGACGCCACAAGAAAGGTATGGATCTACTGTATTAAAAAGAAATCTGATGTTTTTGAGACCTTTAAGATATGGAAAGCCATGGTTGAGAATGAAACAGGCAAAAGATTAAAGTGCTTGAGATCCGATAATGGTGGTGAGTTCTGCAGTCTTAAGTTCAAATTGTATTGTTATATGAATGGGATCCGTAGGCAAAGGACGGTTCCAAGGACACCTCAGCAGAATGGTATTGCTGAAAGGATGAACAGGACTATTATGGAGCGTGCAAGATGTATGAGATTGCATGCAGGGTTGCCCTTAGAGTTTTGGGCAGAAGCAGTTGACACTGCAGTGTACCTGATCAACAGAGGACCCTCTACAGCTCTGGATGGTGGAATTCTAGAAGAGGCATGGACAGGTAAAAAGATTGATCTCTCATATCTCAGAGTTTTTGGTTGTGAAGCCTTTGTGCACATAGATAAGGAAAATAGAAAGAAGCTTGATGTTAAGTCTATGAGGTGCACGTTTATAGGCTATGGCTCAGATGATTTTGGTTTCAGATTTTGGAATCTAGGAACTAACAAGGTAATTAGGAGCCGTGATGTTGTTTTCAATGAAAGGGTGATGTACAGTGATCAGACAAGGAAGCTAGATCAAGCTGGGCAGAGCAATAATGAGTTGGACGAAGTTATGGTCCAAAATGAGCTCGCGGGAAAAAGAAATAATCACTTATAGGAAAACACAGAGATCGACGTCGGCAGGTTTGGAACCGGCGTCGGCAATACAGAAACCGATGTCGGTCATACAGAGACTGACGTCGGCAGACCAGGCACCGGCGTCAGCCAGGAAGAACCGGCGTCGGCCAGTAACAGGTCTACAGGTGGCCGAGGTCGGTCACTGTCAGAAAATTTGGGTGGACAGATTGTGGTAAACGAGTCCAAGACACCAATCAGGAGGTCTGAAAGGGTAAGTAAGCCTCCAATTAGATATTCTCCTTCTTTATATTATTTATTGCTAACCGATGGTGGAGAACCAGAAATTTTTGAAGAAGCTTTACAGGTGGAGTCCAGGAGTAAGTGGGAGCGTGGCATGGTTGAGGAGATGGAGTCCTTAAGAGAGAACCAAACATGGGATTTGGTTGAATTGCCAGCTGGTAAGAGAACACTGAAGAACAGGTGGACTTATAGGTTGAAGGAAGGTGAGGATGGTCAGATGAGATACAAGGCCAGATTGGTTGTAAAAGGATTTGCACAAAAGCCAGGTATTGACTTTGGCGAGATTTTTTCTCCAGTTGTTAAGATGACTTCTATAAGGGTTGTATTGTCTTTGGTTGCTTTTGAGGATTTGCATCTCGAGCAGCTAGATGTTAAAACAGCATTTCTTCATGGAGATCTAGATGAGGAAATTTACATGGAATAGCCAGAAGGTTTCGAGGTCAAGGGTAAGGAGAAACTAGTGTGCAGGTTAAAGAAAAGCTTGTATGGCCTCAAGCAAGCTCCAAGGCAATGGTACTTGAAATTTGACAGGTTTATGACTGAGCATGGTTTCAGTAGATGTCAATCAGACCATTGTGTATATTTTAAGAGATTTGATAACGGTAGATACATTATTCTATTGTTGTATGTAGATGACATGCTGGTTGCAGGGTCTCACATGCAGGACATCTCAGAGCTTAAAGTAAAGTTAGCTCAAACATTTGCTATGAAGGATTTAGGAGCAGCTAAGAAAATCCTTGGCATGAGCATTAAGAGAGACAGAGAAAATCACAAGTTGATATTGTCTCAAGAAGACTATGTGGACAGGGTGTTGAAACGGTTCAACATGCAGGATGCGAAACCGGTAAGCACACCTTTGGCAGGACATTTCAAGTTAAGTAAAGAACAATGTCCCAATTCACATGATGAGGTAGAGTACATGAACAAGGTTCCATATTCTTCTGTGGTAGGAAGTTTGATGTATGCAATGGTGTGTACTAGACCAGATATTGCCCAAGCAGTGGGAGTAGTAAGCAGGTATATGGCCAATCCAGGAAAGGAACATTGGAAAGCAGTACAATGGATCCTTAGATATCTGAGAGGAACCAGCAGTAGACACTTATGCTACAGAGGTTCAGATACATCTCTACATGGCTATGTAGATTCAGATATGGCAGGGGATTTGGATGGCAGGAGGAGCACTACAGGTTATGTTTTTACTGTAGGTGGAACGACAGTTAGTTGGATTTCTAAGTTGCAGAAGGTTGTAGCCTTATCAACTACAGAAGCAGAATACATTGCAGCTATAGAAGCTAGCAAGGAAATGATATGGATGACACGGTTCATGGAAGAGCTTGGAAGGGAGCATGGAAGTTGCAGATTGCATAGTGACAGTCAAAGTACAATCCATTTGGCTAAGAACTCAGCTTTCCATTCTAGAACCAAACACATACAGCTAAGGTACCACTTCATACAGCAGGTATTGGAAGATGGTAAGTTGAAGCTGGAGAAGATCCATACAGACATGAATCCTGCTGATATGCTAACAAAGCCGGTTACTAAGGAGAAGTTGAATCTTCATTCAACTTCTATTGGTCTTCATAATTAAGTTGAAGATGGAGGAGCTAGAAGATCTTGCTGTACAGGTATTGGTGCAACTGGTTTATCTCCAAGTGGGAGATTGTTAGGTATGTGGAGCTAAAAGCTTCACCATGGAGCATAGACAAACAGGTTCGGGTCTACACAGACGCCGGCGTCGGTCAGGAGCGACCGACGTCGGTCAGTTGCAGTTCAGAGGCGCCGACGTCGGTGGTATGGTCGGCCGGCGACGGTCACAGGCGAACAGGAAGGAACCGACGTCGGTTACCTGCGTGTCCAGAAAGCTATTTCCGAGGACAGAAGCGAGTGTTTGCATGATGAGTTTGAGTTGTAGACTCATGCTCGCGTCTCTATTGTTAGCAATATTATTTTTAGAGCCCTTGTTGAAGAGGCTTAACTGTTTGTTGTAAGAGCATGCTTAAGTTTCCTATTTCTATATGTAGGAGAGATCTTCTAAGCTATTGTAAGATGATGAATGAGAGAGAGTGTAATAGAGTATGAGTAGAACATTGTGAATGCTTGAAGGACTGTACTTTAGAGAGAGCTCTTGAGGAATAGAGATCTAGTGAGAGATCTTGTGTGCATCTGAGAGAGGTGTGGAAGAACAAAGTTCTTCATTTGTATTCCTATTGTAAAGAGTTTTTAATACAAGTTTTCAGGGTGTTTTCTTGTATATCTTGTTCTGTGCTATTTATCATTTCAGTTACTTATCTATTTGTTTATTTCCGCATTCATTGCCTTTATAAGTGTAATCCATTGTTGGTTGATCCCCAACAGTGACTATATAGGTAAAGCTCTTTTATTTTGTAAGGGGCTAGTAGATGAATAATTATTTTTACTATTATAAGAGAGTATCCATTTGTAATAATCTAGTTTCATAATAAAATTATCAATAATTAGCATTGTTCATTCTATGACCTTATAGGGTGCCTCTCACAGGTAAGATTGAATATTGTATACTATGCCTTCGAGGCCTTTTGTATTTTGTTTTCCACCTAACAATGAAGAGGAATTGGTGTTCTATGTCAAATTGAGTTGAAATTTATTTATGTTTTTTGTTTCATTTCTCTTATTCTATAGTATTGGTTCTTTTTTGTGTTATATACTTTAATTCATGCATATGCTCCTTTAATAGTTTGTGATGTTCAAAGATTCAAGCTATTTTATGTAATTATAGGTCAATACTTTAAGATCTCAATACATCACCCTTGTTAGTTTATTTTAGTTTTATTTTGAATTTACTTCTTATCCCTTTTCTTCCCTAGATTTATCTGAAGAACCAACTTCTAAAACCTCAGAGGTTGCTTTACAAACTACATTTGAGTTCCACATTTGTAAAGCTTCCCATAGGGAGTTGTTCACTTAGAGTGAAAGTTTTAGGCATCAACAGTAAGTGAGAACAAGATTATGAGATGTTGTTTGACATTTTTTGATCATGTAAGTAAAGTGTGGATACTTTCATAAGTGTTTCAAGGTTAGTTATCAAGTTTCAAGTGCTTAAAAATCCTAGTCATGGAACTAGTCATGGCATGTAAAGTCCTTATGAGAAGGTATGAGTATGGTGACTTGGTAATGTGGATGCACATAGTCATGAGTGTTTGTATGAGTTTGATTTATCATGTATGTGAGGCATTGTAACACTCATGAGAGTCTCAGGATGAGCCTATAAGGGTAAGACCTTAAGGACGAGTCTGCACTTAGACCACTCTTAGACCCTACCTAGCCTAATGAGGTATCATGATATAGTGTCAAGGCATGTGAAGGATATATGGAATTTTTTTAGCATTAAATATTTTGCTTGAGAATAATGTGGAGACTAAATGGAAATAAGTATGAAGGCTAATTTTAAGGCCTAATCTAGTTTGTAGGTCAAGGTCTAATAGAGCAAAGAGAGAGAGTGTAGCCTAATGAGGGGTCATGATCAGATTTCAAAGTGTTTTAGATCATGTAATAATTTTTATATGTTAATTATGTTTTTTTTTTAAACATGTACTTTGAAGTCATAATTTAAAGGACAAGGCATGAAAAGTGGTTTTAAGGTCTCTTGATTGCTCAAAATGAAGGGTTCTCAACCTGATAAGGTTTTTATTGTGATCATTAGCTCATCAAACCTTTTCATGGTAACATTATATATTCATGGTATTTTTTTAATGTTCCTATCTCAAAATTCTAGGCATTATTTTTTGTATTGAGGGGCTATGCTTTGTGAACTATCGTTAAGTGTGGAAATAGGTTTAACCCTCTTAAAACCCTAATAAGGACCCAATGTTGAAGATGTTGATCAAAATTTATAATAATGGATTGGTATGATCAGGTAATATATTTTATATTTCAATCAAATATCCCAGTTACCTTGATGTGGTATTGGTTAGAGAGAAGATAGAGAAAATGTTGAGTTACAAGCTTGTTTCTAAAGAAGTTGTTGTAGAAGTCAATAGTTGCATTAGACATAATAACAAAATGGATGGAGGAATAAATTATAAACTCATATTTTATGTCCATGAATTTTTATTTATATTTTATAGTCCTCAAGTGTGTTAAACCAGTCATCTAAGTTATCTAGTCACTAGCATGCCTAATGAAAAAGAATAGTGCAAAACCTAGGCAGTCTGAAAAGGTGGTTATTGATGTGATTTCATAAAGGAGTGATAAATTAGAGTGCATGGTGGTGTTTTTTATGAATTTAGTTTAATATAATTTATTTTTATAATGTTTTATATTTAATAAAAGTGGTTGATTTATTAAATCTAAATTGGCTTGTCTGACTCAGTAAGGACTATGTGTAGTGACGTTAATAAATTAGTCTGTAAGACCAATAGTTACCACTAGACCATATGAGGTTTATACTTGAATATGTTTTGGATATTTTATAAGATAAATTTAATTAATTTTAATTATTTTAAATTATTCATACAAGTGTTGAATGTCAATCTCATCATGACTGTGTTTTAAGCTAAACTAGTAATTCTGAGTAAGCAAGTTATAGTGATGAGTTTGAGGATCTATGCCTTGATTTGAAGTATATAATGAATATGGTGTTGTATTTTGTGAATTTAAAGTCATATTAATGATTTTTTAAATATTTTAATTTATTTTAAGAGGTTTAAAAGTTGAATTCAAAATGGCTTGTCTGGATCATGCAAGACTGTGTGAGATAGTGTCAAAAAATTGGTTTGCAAGACCAATGTTTGATATTATAGCTTTTGGTATTTTTTATTTAGTTTGTTATTAATATGTTTTATAAGATTTTAAATTTATTAAAAATCAATAAAATTATCCTTTCAATTTTTTTATGTCAAGTAGTTTCATGACTGCCTTTTTATAATTTTGGTAATTCAAAGTGAGCGTACTGAAGAGATGAGTATAAGCCTTTTTTCCCTAATTTTAAGTGTTTCAAGTATATTGTGATGAATTATAGTTTATATGTAATCTATATATGTAATTTTTTGATCATTTTTTATTTTCTTAAGTGAATTTGAGCTTTAGTATTGAAAGGTAGATTTTGGTGTACACAAGCCTAATAGGATTGAATACTAATAAGTGATTTGTTGTAAAATGTCTTTTTGAGCCTATAATACATAAGTGGGGGTATATTTTAGTGGTATATGAAGTTTTACATTAATTTTTTGAGGTTTAAAATTTTCTAAAGAAGGCAAAGTGTAATGTGTCCTAAAGTAGACCTAATGGAATTAGTCTCCATGAGACCTAAAAGTGAAATGAGGTCTAATAGAGTTATGGTAAACCAAAAGGGACCCAATATTTATTTGAATAATGTTTATTATATATAATAATACTTTTTACATGCCTAATATAATAATTTAAGGGTGATTATCTGATTAAGTGGCATATGAATAAGGAATGGTATATATGCAAGGTAGTTTTAGGCCTATGTGTGTATGTAGAGTGTGGATACGAATGAAACAACACATTGTTGAGTATAAGGAGGTATTTTAGACCATTATAGGGGTGTAAATAGACTATAATAAATATTTAACATGGGTAATATAGATGAATATCAAGGTCATATGACATAATTAGTCTTGAAGAGACCTAGTTAAGCGAAGAATCCTACAAGGCAATTTGAGAGGGATAGAAGAGTGAGAAGAGATAAAGAAGGTGATCATAATATATTATGTGAGAAATAAGTTTTTATAAAAAAAATTAAAGTTTTAAGGTGGCTAAGTTGGTGCTAATTCATCTATGGGTTTGGTTCCTCCTTGCAGGTTGATGTTTAGTACAGCCTAATTGAGTGGGTGCTTGACTAGTTGGAGTTGATGCTCCATGTGAAGTTGGTGCTTCACTAAATATTGGTTTTATCTTATAGTAATATATTCCATTTGTAGATATTAGTGTGTTTTATTCCCATTGATTTTTTCCCACATATGTAATGTGTTATCTTATTTCATTATCTTGTGTGGTTGCATATGTTTTGCTAGATGTTCATGTTTATTTGAATTGTTCATGTATGCTACAATGGAATTGAATGAATGTTTTGAAAACACTAATGCACACCCCCTATTATTGATTGTGATTCCAATAATATTTTCATATGAAGAGTTAATCAAAGTATTTCTAATATAGATATGCACCATTGAGTGAACTAGCACTTAAAGTTGAGTGATTAAAGGAAAAATTGGTAATGTACTTTGTGTTGTAGTATAAGTGTGATCAATAGATTTGATTTATTCATATAGTTCATAGGAATTATCGAACACAAAATTGATGATACCAAAATTAAGAATAGATGGCTTGAATATTCATGTGATTTCATCCATTAACTTCTTATGTTCATCATTTGAGGCTCTTAATTAAACTTTGAGGGCCTATACCTTAGTTACCTTGTCCTTTGAAAACTTTATGAACTTTAAAATCTCTTCCCTTGTATTATATATTGTGCCTTCTAATTTATTTTTAAATATTTCTATTGTGGCTTTAAGTAACCCTTCAAAATTGGGTTTATTTACCAATTTCCCTATAGAGTTAATTACACATGTAACCCTCATATCTTCAAATTTTTATATGGCCTCTATTTCTCACCTCACAAACTGAGCTATCAAATATTTTATTTTTTGGTGCATTATATCTTTTTGAAATCAGATAATTTAAGGCCTAAACAGCTTCCTATATGGTCATTAGATTCAAATTATTATAGGCACTATTTCTTACATGGGATACTAAAATGTTAAGCCTCTTTTATAATTCCTTAAATTGGTTCTAAAAGGTTAATACCCTTACACAATGAGGCTAGGACTCACCATTTGAAATCCTTATTATGTTCAAAGTAATGTATCATTTTTTTCTATGCTTTGAAATCTATCTACTATTTCCCTTATAGCCTAAATAATTTGCATCTACATAAGCATTCTCCTATCTTGGTCTTGGCTCCTACACATTTCTTTAATATCCTCCCTTATCTAGTCCAAAAAAGAACAAAAATCCTCTTCATATTCATTATGTTCATTAAGGTTTTATTTCTATTTATTTACCAAGGGGAACAAGTTTTCCCTTTCTTCTAGTATTATTTCCTCCCCTTTCCTATCTATTGTCTTCTTTTTCCTCACCCTCTAAATAGTATAATTTTTCTTATAAAATAATTTATTTATTATTAGAAATTTTTTGAGGACCAAGCCCATTCTATCTTTCTTTCACTCTTGGGACTCTTTGACCAAAGAAGGGATAACTAGTTCTCCTTATTCTTTAGGAAAAGTGATCTCTATAGAGGTGGAATATGGGATAAATCATAGTGGAAGTATTGAGGCACTTATTTGGAAAGATATTTTAAGAGGTGTTTGGCCAACCCTATTCCATCCTAAGATATATTTTTGGGGTGTGGTCTATACTACATACCTTGTCTACCCTAGAGTCTTTGAGATGGTCATAATCTAAGACTCAGTATAAGTGGACTGAGGAATAGACAAGTCAAATTGGGTAGATGATCTTGAGGGTGTAGGTGGTTCTTGGGTATCAAAAATTGAAATAGTCACTAAGTTCTCAAAATGGACCCTCCTTTTAGGGGCTTAGGGTTTTTCCATTATTTTAGTTATGGTTAAAAGAATTAAAGAATTATAGGAACTAGAATTTTTTGGCCCAAATCCTTCAATATTGGTAGGGGCATACAATGGCTTATTTTCTAAAAAAATATTACTACAATGACTCATATAGAGAGATGGATGCAGTAGCTAGACTAGTAGATTGAAAATTGACAACACTATTATTTACGATTGTAATGGAGGAGGTGAAATAAGAAACTATCTTATTAAGGGCCTATTTTTAATCTTTAATATTAATATTTTCACCTTGTGTAGAGTCTTGTATATCTTCTTCCTCCCTAATTTCCTCAGGCTTAATATCCTCTCCTATTTTATTTTTTTCAATTTCAACCCTTTATTATTATTCCTCTATGGTCTCTAATTCCTCATCTTCCTCATCACTAGCATAATATACTAAAGAGACTACCTCTTCCTTTTCTTCCTTTCCTCAAAAATATGACCTTCATAAATTAATAAATGTAGGTATTTATTTTTCTTGGGAAATATTAGGAGAGCCTAGAAGAGCTATAGGCTTCCTTTGGTAAGTAACAATAGGTGGCTTAGTAGAAGTGTGGGCTTACCCTAAAGTGGATGGAATATAATATGAAAGGTTTCCTTTACATGGATGTGGAGTGAAAATGGAATATGTGGTAGAAGGTAAAATGGATGGGAAAACTACAAGGGATATATGTGGAGGCATTAAAACTATAAGTGTCACTAGTGGAGATGTTAGAGGTGATAGGGATGCTACTATGGATGATGTTTATATTTTTGTCCCAAAAATATCATTACATTCCTAAGGGAGACCCCCATTATTCATAAAATTGATATAATTTATGTATTTTTAGTCTTCAAGATAAATTTAAGTAATCATGAACCATTATATATAGTGTCATAATTGAATACTTTTACCAAGCATGTGGAAGTTGTTCTCAGAGTACTTTATAAAAATTTAGAAAGTTTTATTGTTTTATTAGATCAAATTCACTTATCACATTAAATACTTATTTTAAGTGATAATTCTTGGTATATATTTAGCTAGCATGGACATTTTGGTAATGATTTTTTTTATAATTATACTAGCTCACTGGGTTCCAGCTCTTCTCTTTTTCATTCAAGAACAAAGAAGAAAAGAACCAATGAGTTAAAAAAGAGAAAAAAAATATAAAATAGAATCAAAAGTCTCACATGATGAAATAGGGTCAATGTACCACTTATCATGATTAAGAGAAAATAATGAAAAGAAAAGAAAAAGATCCCAATGTATCTCTGTTGGGGCTATGGACGTCTGGCTGGCAGTAGAGCAATGCATGAGCTTCCCTTATTTTTTAAGCTTTAATAGACACTATAATTAAACCTATAGCTTAATCAAGCCTTTGAATAACTCATCACAATAATGGTTAAATTAAATACACATATGACACACATAAATCCAAGAAACTATAAGGAAAGTATGATGTGTGAATTAACATAGGAGTCTCTTTCATGTTTTTTATTTAAGTATTCTTATATGACACACTTCATGATTGATTTAAGGATTGCTAACCAAATTTTTGGGTTATGGAATGCTCATGAGCATTCCCTTTACCAAATTTTTTTATATTATGGTCTTAACTTTGATCCTTCTTCTATATGATGATGTAAAATTTGAGAAAAGACTAATTATTGGCTTTTCATACTTTGGAAAAATTATGTTTCATATATATTTCTTGGGATAACTGTATTAATGCACTTTGGAAGTTTATTTAAAAAATACAAATTTTCAATACTTAAGTAATTTAGAGAGTTTATTTAGTAATATTTTGTATCAAACATTTTTGTCCAATAGGTTTGATATTTAGGTTTACTCTTTTCAGGTATTTTGTCCAAGTTGATGTGGTTTTTTCAATTTTTTGGCCTAATTCTTTTATTCCTTATGCAATTTTTCTTTATCGAGTTTTATGTTTTCAAGTTTTTATTTTTTAGGATTTTTTTTTGTAACTTTTGTTCTAAAATAATTGGTCTTCGAGATTACTATGTTATAAAATTTGTTTGAAATAGTTTTCCCAAATCCATTTTTCCTTGTCAAGTTTATTGCCTCAAACATGTTGTCTGCAAATTTTTCCCAAAAATTTACCAAATCCATTTTCCCCACAAAATTTTGCTTAACAAAATAGACCTACCCTTCAATATTTTCACATTTTCCCTTTGGCCTTTTTGAAATGGCCCTTTGCCTTACCAACTTATGCTTTGGTATTTTTGAAGTGACCCTTAGGTCTTTTTTTAATGGCCTTTTTCCTTATGAATTTGACACTTCGATACTTTTATCATGGACAAAATTCCCTATGAATTAGACCCTTTAGATTTCTACCTAATCAAAATGACCCTTTGACCTTAACCCACCTACCCTTTAGCCTTTTTAAAAGTACTCTTAGGCCTTTTGAAAGTATCCTTTAGGAATTTTATCCTAGGCCTTTTCCCTCTGAAACCATTCCTTCGAACATTTTGTCCAAGACATCATTCCTTTGGCCTTTTTGAAACCATCCCTTTGACCAATTCCTTCAAACATTTTGTTTAAGACATCATGCCCTTTAGCCCTTTTGAACTTATCCTTCAATACTTTTATCCCAAGACTTTTCCCTTCGGCCTTTGCCTTCTAACCCTTACTCTTTAAGATAATTTTCATGGGCATTTTTCCTTATAGACTTGCCCTTCAACCTTTTGAATAGGCCTTCAACCTTTTTAAATTAGAAATTTTGAGACTTTTATCATGGATAAAATGTCCTATGAAGTAGACCCTTCATATTTTTCTTCTGATGAAAATAACCCTTCAAGACTTTTGGAAGTGACCCTTCAAGATAATTTCTTCAAAACTTTTGCATGATGAAATAGATCTTTAGGGAAACTATTGTGAACATTTTTTCAAAAATATTTCCCCCAACAAAATTAGTCTATGGATATTTTGTTTGAAACAATTTTCCCAATGATATACATGCCCTACATAAAAATCCTGTAATAATTACCCCATGCAAAATGATGAAATAATACCCTACTTCCAAGACCAATAGACCAAAACCTGACAAAATTGCTAAGTGGTACCCCTACACTTTATTTTATATATATATATATATATATAATAAGTCTTTGGGGAAATTATTGTGAACATTTTTTAAAAAATAATTCCCTTGACAAAATTAATCTATGGATATTTTGTTCGAAACAATTTTCCAAATGATATACATTCCCTACATAAAATTCCCATAACAATTTCCCCATGTAAAATGATGATATAATACCCTAATACCAAGACCAAACCCCACAAAATTTCCAAGTGGCACCCCTACACTTTGTGTGTGTGTGTGTGTGTGTGTGTGTGTGTGTGTGTGTGTGTGTGTGTGTGTGTGTGTGTGTGTGTGTGTGTGTGTGTGTGTGTGTGTGTGTGTGTGTGTGTGTGTGTGTGTGTGTGTGCGTGTGTGTGCGTGCGTGCGTGAACATGCGCATGTACATGCTAATTCACTATTTGTTTATGTTTTTAGGAGAAAATTTAGAAGTGATATATTTCAAGCTCATGTAGAGTTAAAGAGTCAAACACCAAGATATAATGGTGCACATTAACTCACATGCCATGGATCTAAAGTGCATAATCAATCACAAAAACAAACACTTTTTGAAAATCTCCATGAGAGTACCAAGTGGCAACCTCTTAGTTGGCTAGACAAAAAATCAATAGTCTACAGGCCCTCCCATAGTGTCAAGAATTCAAGATCTCAGAAAGCCCATGGAACTACCACATGGCACACTCGTGCCCTATCATGCAGAAGATCTAATGGTGTGAGTCCTAGGTGGACTTTTCAATTATGTAAACAATGGTCACATTTATAAAGTTATAAATAGAGTTTACAAGGCTTGACAATAGTAGAGATAGAATTTGAGTTAAGTATTACTTACTGAGGTGGATATATTCAAAGATAAACTTCTAAAAGACTAAGGTCAAACATGCAAGACTTCTTGACCAAGCCAATAAAACTTACCTCTTTTTTCATGAAGAGGCTATTTTTAGCCACTTTTAGATGAAAGCAATCTTAAGCTACCACTTTTAGTGCCACCTCAACATCTATAGTTCGGCCATGCCATGTTATGCCAAAGATCATGCCCAGCTCATGCATGCCATTTTCTAGCCATTCCACAATTTCAAGATGCCTAAAATAGAATAACTCGCCTCTTTTTTCATGATGTTTTTGGATTGCACGATTTTATTTACTGGGCATTCAATTTAGACAACTTATTTCATCTTAGAGATATTTTGTATAAGAATGGGTGGGCCCCATGGCCCAATCTATATTTTTGTTGCTAATTATATTTTTACATTTTGAATGTATTTACTACAATTTTTAACCTTTGGAGAGAAATAAAGTTGAATATTTTCCTTTCTTATCTCAAGAGATCCCTATGTGTGTGCAAGTTATTTGATTATTTGTGAAATATTTGTCTCTTTGTTTCCATTTTAAGAAATTCATAAGTGGTATTTTATCCTCTTTAAAATATTGTTTGGAATAAATATCTCTTTCCCTTTTGTGAAAGATAGCTAAAATACTACCTCTGATTTCTATTTTTATGAGTTTATGTTGAAACAAATTCAACATATTTTCTACATTATTGTGTTTATCATGCAAGCATTAAAATTCACTATAAAATATTTAGTGCAATCAATGTATTTTTAGATTTTTACAAATTTCAATTCTTTAACCCTTTTCCCTATCAAAACCTTAGTTTAGGATTTAAAATCACTAAAGAGCGAGATTTCCACAAAACTGGTATTTTATTAGTTTGCATTAAATTTAGTGAAAAGAAGTTGACCTTCTCTAGAGATTAACCTCAAATTTCTAAGGTCCCATGGCTTTAGAGGTTTTTCCATTATACCATTAGGTAATTACACAACAAGTTAAAAGATCAAGATAGGTGAAATCCTATGTGATAATAGATGTCATTACTACAAGATAACTATACAAAAACATCTTAAGACTTACTTGTTAAATTATAATCAGAGGAGGTAAAGAAACCAAAGATATTTCCCCTACTTTATGACTTATAGGATATGATGCCCTTGTATTTGATGTAGAGGGTTTTACTATGGTTGTTGGTTGGGACCTTAAGAGTTATTTAAGAATATTATTTCTAATTTGGTGATTTGTCTCCCTTTAAGTGGAATATTCTTCCACTAGGCCAGATTATTATTGTTAAGGAGAGGAAAGAAGTTATTGTTTCTTAGGTGATTGAGCTTACTGTTGAGGCCATTTATAACTTATGAATTTATTTTCCTCTAAAATTTTTCTTTCCTCCTCTCTATTGATTTAAGGAACATATTGAATCTTTTTTGACACCACCATTGGAATATTATTCTTTTTCATATGAATATAGACCTTAGAGTTATCCTAAGCATTTATGAAGATTTCATCAAACTAAAAAATTTTGTGGCCATAGGTAATTTGGACTCCCTTCTTGTTAAGGTCATTTAGATACTACTTGAATCTCCCCTAGGGTTCTAGTCTCCATGTCTTACTTCCTTTAAGCCATAGTGGGACTTAACTTTGTCATCTATATTGAGGTGCATCCTCACTAAATACTAAATTTGACCTATGTTGAGAGGAGTTTTATGGTAGTAGCCTTGGTTTTTAGTACCAAGGTCTTCACCCACATTATTATATATATGATGTGTAATTTATTTCTCTAAAACTTTATTAAGGACATATCAGGTCAAATATATAGTAGGTGCCCTTATTTCTTATATCATGATTATGTTACAATTAGGATAATACCAATAATTTCATCTTTTCTCTATATTCCTCATATTATTAGAAATCTTAGGCATCTAATTCCTATAGATGGATTGATAGACATGTAGAAAAATATCTTCTAAAATCCTTTTGATTTCACCTCTAAACTTTTAAACATGTAGTATTGAGTAATTATCACAAACCCTTTTCTTAATGTATTCATTAGATGTGTCTCAAGGTTATCCATGAGTTTTATATATTATTCCCATAACTGCATCCACTACATAGTAAATCATACATCAATTTCCATCAGAGGGAATTTGATCAAATCAAAATATTTAATCCTTTAGCCTCACGTTGATAACTTCATCGAATGCAAAAAAATTATCCGTAGTAAAAATAATATCTAATAATGATACCCATTCCTATGCACATAGATGGTTCTGGTATAACCATAATGTATGTTCATCAATACTATAGATATTTGAATCCCTATCCTAAATTTAACTCTAGTGACTAAGGAGTTAGCACCCCAAATATTTAATTTCTCTCCTTTCTTAATCTATTATTTTAGATTCCTTTCAATTGTGTTCTACTCTAACCAAGAATTAGTAGAGACTTGATCATAAATCACTTTTGGCATTGGGAGTTATAGATATTTAAAAATACTTCCACAAAAATTTATGCTACTACATATATGTGAATTTTGAAGTGTAGATAACCCTAGTAATAACACCATTAATAAATAAATCATGCAGTAGATCAATACAAGGAATTACCTCAGATTTTGTAGATATGTTATGCAATCCTATGGCCTTAATTTCCATTAATTCATCAATGTTCCTTCAATCATCCTCAGATAATTGATCCTATGTTTAATATGGTTATATGTCATGCACCTCATCCCAAATGGATAAATAATGAGGGAATACAATCCTAATGTTGCTTTATCAAATACTATGTTCATATATTTAGGTATACTTGTGATGGTGTATGAGGAAGGAGGTTGACCTACTCATTATGAATAAGTCATTATTATACTGTAAAGCACTCTAAAAAAATTCTTGAGGTGACTAAAATTACTCACATATTCATTATAAAAAAAGTTTGGGGATTTTGATAATAGGATAACTCAAATTCTTAAGTTGATCGCATTCAATTAATGATAATGGTGACTTGATGTCATTTATAAATATTCATATATTTACAAAATCTCAAGACTTGAGTGCTCAATTCATGTGTAATTAATTTAGTAACAAGTTTTAGTTTTATTTCTCCTTTCAATTTTAATTTTCTAGTTAGCTTTGGCAGGTGCCTTTTGACATATGGCAATTTTTCTTTCATCGTAAATGCTTAGTCATTTCCTTAAGATAGGTGTTCATTTCTTATGCATTCCCTTTTGGTCTAACTATCAGATTTCACATTTATATTCTAGTTATGCATCTCTATAACTATGACATTTGTTTTAATCTTATTTATTCAAGATCATTTATTTTATAATCTTGATTCAAACCCCTTATAAGCTATGAGTTAATGAGATTTTTCCACTTGGTGTGATCTCAAAAATTAGGGGTCCTTTATTTGTTAATTTTTGCATCTTCTCGATGGGTACCAAGTGAATATAGTGTTTCCATGTGTTTAAATTTTGAGTTCCATAGGCTCTTTGAAAACTAACTTAATGCTTTTCTTAGTGGGCTTTGGATTTCCATGATGATGAAACATGGATATGTCTAAGGGATCTATATGTTTTTATTTATTTTACTCTTGTACCTTATTTTGACATGCTCTATGCTTTAAGATTATGACATGTGGATGGTTCTTGATGTTGTATAGAAAATAAAATATTAAATATGTGCCTTCAACTGATAGGCTCTGAGTTAACAAGATTATACCACATTTTCATCTCTCATTAATCATGGTTCCTTGGAAAATTTAATATTTTAATTAGACCTATGAAATAGTGAGTATCCAGGATCGTGACATGTGGATGGCACTTATTAATATGAAAAACTTAGAACTATGAAAATGTATTTCTTTTTGGTAGGTTTTGGGTTTATGTGATGACAGGTGAATAGTTATTATTTTTCTAGAGAAAATAAAATCCTTGTGATGTACCTTTGATTGACTAATTTCTAGATTTTGTGATGTTAACACATGGATGGTTTCATGTTGGCCTAGATAACTTTAGGGATAAGGCTATGTATCATGATTTGATGCATTCTGAATGAAAGTGATTATTATATGTGGAATGATATTAGGTCTCTTTTTAAAATGACAATGTACTTATCCTTGATTATTTTTTGAGCTTCTAAGTTGATTTGATGATGCCACATGGAAAGATATCGAGGAACCAAAAATTAAGCGAAGAAAATGGGCCTAACTATTAAATTTCATACTTTAAGTAGCTATGATTTTGACATGTGGATTACTTTAAATGTTTTTTATATCTCTAATAAACTACAATCTAGTGAATTTAAAATCAACATAATGTAAACACATAGCTAGGAAACTTAGCCAAGGATAGATGTGTAATAAGCTTTAGTCACAAAATCAATTTTGCACGTAAAATAAATTCAATATGCATTATAACATCATCTCATCAGCTCTTTTAGTCAAATAAATCTAAATAATTCAACTCAAAATAAAAACTTGAAAAAAAATCAAAGTTGATAAAGAGAATAATCTCATACCATGTCCAAGCTTTGAATTTTATTTTTAAATGTAAAATTAATCTCAATATAACCTTGGGTCATATATATTAATTCAATATTTAGAATTCTAAGGTCCATATAGATCATAAAATGAATAACTTTTTATAATAATGGGTCCCTTTTTGAATTATAAAAATGGGGTATGTTAGGGTATAATAATAGCTTCCCCAAATATTTAGACATTATATTAATTTTCAAATGATTAATCCCTCATATAATACCTTGTGGTGTATGATAAATTCCCCTCCTTCTATCATAAGAATAAGTTTCCTCACTCAACTACCACCCTATCATACTTTGGAGAAAATGAAGAGACTAATGTCCATATTAGAGTATATTATCCAAATATTAGTCCCACAACACTATATATGGAAGAGAACCAAATCTAATTAATGAAGAGATAGTAAAATGTATCTAGGTAATAGATAATGATCATAAACCTATATTATTATTATCTACATTACAAAAGGATGAAGTAAAGGAAATATAAAAAATTATACATGACTACTAAGAATTATTTGCATGGGCTTACTCAGATATGATAAGAATTGATCCAAAAATTGCATTACATAATATTTTATTTTATCTAAAAACAAATATAGTAAATAAAATATTCATAAAATTCATCCAAAAGTTGTGTTATTGGTAAAACAAGATATACATATTTATAAAATATAAGTTTTATCTAACCCATTGATTACCCCAATAAATTATATAATATAGTCATAGTTGTAAAACCCAATAGGAAAATTTAGTGTTGTAAAAATTATAAATATTTTAACAAATATTATCCTAAATACAACTTTATGTTTCCAAACATTGACATGATTATGGATTCCACAACTAGTTATGAGATGTTATATTTCATGGATGAGTTATGAGGATACAACCAAATCAAAATCAATCTAGCAGATCAAGAGAAAACTTCATTGATTATATATTTAGGAATAGTTTTTGTGTAAAAAATGGATACTTATTAACAAGCCATGACCCATATTTTTCATTATTATATACATAAAATAGTGGAATACTATGTAGATTATTTACTTGTGGAATCAAAACAATGACATGATCATGTTTTATATTTATGTTAAATTTTTAAATGATTATAAAAATACAATGTGCACATAAATACACATAAATGTGTATTTAGGGTATCTTCAATAAAAATATTGGTCTATGTCATATCTCAACAAGGCATTGAAATATATCCCAAAATGTGCAAATCCATTTTAGACATGCCTCCACTAAAAGGTTTATCATAATTATGATCATTACAAGGAAAAAATTAGGAAATAAGATGTTTTTTGGCCTAGTTAATGGATAAGATGCAAACCTTTAAATTATTACTCAATAAATACATAAAGCTTGAATGGGATTAAATATGTCATCAAATTTTCAATGAAATAAAATTATATTTACTCAATCCACCTATTTTCATGCCTCCAACACTATATACACTTTTACTACTATATGTATTAGCTACATATCATGTCTTCAAATTTTTATTAGCATAATATGATGATGATCATTGAGAGATAATAATATATTATAATAGTTAAACACTTTTCAATTATGATAAAATTTACATTATTATGGAAAAGTTGTATTTATCCCTTGTTTTTACTGTACAAAAACTATGACACTATATTCTCAATAATGAAATGCAAGTTATAATAAAATTTGATCCACTCAAATTCTTAATGGAAAAAACACAATTATCTAGGGGCATATATAAATGGGTAATGGTAATCATGGAATTTGATCTAAATTTTGTATCCTAAAAATATGTAAAAGGAAAATTTATTGAAAATCAACTAGTAGCCACTGCATTACTAGATACAATTCCTATTAATGATGATTTTCAATAAAATTTTACTTCATATCACACAAATTATGACATATGGACCATGTATTTTGATGAATCTAAATGCACCACAAACACCACTACCAATATAGTCTATATTAAACCTTAGGGGAAACCTATTTATTTGCATATCATTTGGTTTTCTCATGTAGAAATAACATAGAAAAATATGAGGTAATAATATTTGGATTATTTATAACACACACATTATGATAAAATCATTCCTATTATTTGGAGAATATTAAATTCATTTTATCCTTCTTTAATGCATTTAAATTATCATTAATAATTTCTACATAATTAAAATATGAAATTTATTTTGTTTAAAAATTATTGGTATTCAGGTACAACTCATTCAAGTTTTTTCCTTTTAGTGGTGTTTCACTCCACCTTAAATTAGTAAATTTAGGCATTTATTCTTCTACTTCATTCTCATTCTTTCTCGGGTTCTCATTGAAATACTTAAGTCTTTGTAAACTTCCTTCAATTTCACACTAGATAGCATCAATGAGTGATTTTATTTTATTTCCAAACCCTAGTTGAATGTTTTCAAGAACACTTTACATCTTCAAAGTAGAGTTGAGAATTTTTGTTATAAATATTTCCAATAATTTTGAAGTGTCTACATCAAATTGTAAAATTTATTCATCAAAATCAATAATTTTTTTATTCCTCTTATACACCAATATATTATACTAATTTGATACATATTTTATGTTATATCATTCCTTATTGGAACATAATAAAACACTTTCAACACTTTTATGGCAATATAAAAAGATGATTTTTCTTATTTATGGTTTACTTTCATGATTTATGTTTATGATGATATTTAATTTTGAACATTATCTCTACGATGCATGTATTGTTAAAAAAAAAATTGTGGTTGTCAATAAAAGGATGATCTAGGCCTAAGGGTGGAAGATTTATATAAATTTGCACAAAATATAGTTATACAAGTATAAAATGGTAAGATTCATGAAAGAGATATAAATTTCCACCGTTCTTTTTTTTTGTTATTATTTGTGTTGTGGATACCTTGTACTATGTGTAAAAAAATTATTAAATTTTGAAAGGTCGTCATTGGTGTTTAACCAATTTTAGACACTAATTATTACATATTATTTAGGACAAGTTGTTATACTTGTTAAGGAACTTATTGTAATAAGTAACAAGGACTTGGATCCTTGGTCTTAGCATTAGTTGTCATGAACTGACCCATGTTTTCAATGGGACTTATTATTACAATGTTTTTGAAAGATCCTTGACTAAGGCCTTGGAAATAATTAAGGTTGATAATTTGAAAACCTTGGTAATGGATTTAATGACAACATTAAACCTTGGTATAATTCAAGGTGAGTGACTATAAAATATACTTATACCTTGATTAGGTTAATGGATAAAACATTGATTAAATGTTTATTAAACTTAATTATGTTGTGGAAATTTTTGATTAAAATTTGATTTACTCAGTCATTGGCATCAACTCCATTATAATAGTGGGGAGTTAGGGAATGAAGTCAATATTTGAGAAGTTTTATGGAAATAATGGGGAGGCAGGTTACATGCTATATAGACTTTGCTACCTCAATATTTATGATATTTTCTATCTTTGGCTTCCATGATGCCCATCTATAATGATGGATTTGTGGATAACATATTTGTTTAATTTTAAAATGTAATTTTATTATAGGATTATATAGGTAGAGGTAAAAGGAAAACAAGTAAACATATAGGTTAAAGAGAGAGGAGAAGAATCGAGAAGGCAAAATTATGATCTTTAGATCTATTTTTTTTGTTAAAGTAAATTCTTCCACATTTACTCCTCATCATGATTCCTTTTGCCATTTTTGGAGGTATGTTGTAAATTAAAAAAATAAAATGGTGTGATTTAAAATATGTTTATAATGAGATCCATTCAAAATCCTAAAGTTTTCATGACTCCCATTCTCCCTATTTTTGCTCTTTAAAAGATCCTAGGTTTATTATAGTATGTTTTTCTTACACTTGTCTTGGTGTGAAAATCAAAGTCTTAGGTAATCTATGAAAATGGGTTATTTTCCTTATGAAACCTTAATAGCATAAGGCATGGTTTTTAGTGCCTCACATGTTGATGGTGTTATGGGTAAATGATTCACTAATGTGGCCCTTGGATGGTTTTAATGGTAATTTTTCTTGTTGCATGAAACCCTAGATTGTGTTTCCATTGTTGATTTTTGGTGTAAAATATGTATTATCTTCTTGTGTGTTTTTAAACCCTGATTCAATGGTGGGACCAATCTCTTATTTCATGTTACTCTTTTATACCTTTATACATATGTGATCTTATTTTAATAAGTCTTAAAATCTCATGGCCAATATATGGGATTTAGCATGATAAAGGGGAATGATGCTTCAAAAGTGAAAAATATATGTTATGAAAGGTGATAGTCATGTCACTAGAGAAGTTATATTATCTTACATGGGATATATCATAACTACTAATTTACAAATTCATATCAAAAAGAGGGGGAAGATAATTAAAGGGGTCTAAGAATAAAAAGGAGACTAAGGAAAACTAAAAAATGGTAAAACTGTGATATGCAAAACTAGAAGGTGATACCTAATATTTTTAGGTGAATAAAAGGCTAATTGTACAAATATCAACATACCAAAAAATAAGAAATTGTGTGATTAACATTATTCTCAAAAAAATGAAATGCAAAAAATAAAATAAACATGAAACAAATAAATAAACAAAATTTATGTTAATAACAATATCAAAAAATAACTACCGATGGACTCAAATTCTCCAAACAGACAAGCATTTCGAATGAGGCCTTCTGTAGATTCCCCAAAACAGAAGTGGAAGAGTAGAAACTGGTCAAGAACGGGGATTTCTTTGAATTGGATCAGATTAAAGGGATATGGAGGGATGTCTTAAGCTGCATAAGGGAGTACTTCATTCTGGACAGAAGAAGTAAGCGTGTGCACAAATTCCACTTTGTCTTCCTTAACCATTTTAGGCAAAAGGTTAGTTTGTCTTTTCCCTTTTATCTACGTTTCTCCTTGGTCCAAAGTTTATATGCTCATAGGAAAAAAGAAACGCGCCCTATCCGTCATGAAAGCCTTATTTTGTTAATCGAAGGCTACTGTAAGAATAATGCTATGGTTAAGCACCCTAAACAGGGGAAAAACAAGGATTCAGGGAACAGAAAGAGTGAATGTGTTACTGAGAAAGGCAAAATCAAGTTCCATAGTACTAAAAAGTAGATTGTAGAAGAAGATATGGAGCGGGAGAGTATTGATAAACCCAGTGAGGAAAACTTGGAGGAAGAAGAAGGAACTGAAAGTCAGGCTACAAACTCTAATGAGGATGAAGAATGTCCTAAGAAGAATGAAAAAAATGATGTCAATACAGAGGAGGATTCTGAAAATAGAACTAAAGACACTGAGGAAAACCAGAAAGAGGCGGAGTCTGATTTTGTCTAGGATAACCCTGTTGAGGACCTAGCATCAAAGAACGAAAAGGAAACCACAGGGCAGGATGATAATCAAGATATGGAAATGGAAATTCAAAATGGAATTAAAGAGTAGGAACATAAGGGTCGAGAAGATATCACTGAAGAAGACAGGAACAGTCCTAATAAAAATTTTGAGGAATGGAGGGGGAAAAAATTGAATGATGAAACACATACACCAATGAACTGGGTTAATTGCAAAGCAGAGGCATCTTCTCAATTTGATTCTTGGATGTGCAGGGAGGTTATGAACCTCAAAAGGAAAGTGGAAACAATGGAAGATACCCTGAAAGAGGTATGGAACAAAATCAACAAAATGGATAATCAGATAGGAGAGATCCCAGCCAAGCTCAAAGCCTATGAGAAAAACCTTCGGGAACTAATTAAGGACAATAGAATGAAAATGGAGGAAGCTACGTCCAATATTTGTGCTGCTACTGTCAATATTGGTAAAAGAGCCAGTGAGGAGACTAAAGCTTTGGAGGGACCCAGCAAAAGAATGAGACAAAGTACTAGAAAGAAGGTAACACAAAAAGGAGCAATGCTGGTGGAAACCACTACCTAGGATACTGTTTTGAAAGAAAAAGAAACAATGAAAATGATATTGGAACTAGATGAATAATCTGGTTCCTCTTGCTGGTAAAGAATCTGATCTAGTTCTTTGTTTTCTTGTTGTCTTCCTATGTCTAAGGTGGTGCCAGATCTCTATTTTTTTGGGTTGTGACTGGTTGTCTTTCTAGTGGTTTCAGGTCCATTTAAAACCTATTTTTGCTACTTCCTTGTAGTAGTTTTTAGACTTTGTCTATGTTTTGGTTGCTCTATCTTTTTTCCTTGTACTAGGGTTTTGGGGCCCCTTCAAAACCTGCTTTTACCATAATCTAAAACAATATCAAAAAATAACATGTGAAATGCAAGCATTGTTGTCTTACAAATTTTTTTGAAGCTAAATTTCTTTGTTTGTAAGATATGAAAGGTTATCGATTGCTACCTCATGATAAGGATGAGAGATTAATAATCCAAAATACTAAAGATGGGATTTATAAGATGCCCCAAAATCATGTCATCCTCCCCATCCCCATCTATTTAATAGGCCCCTATAGATTGAAGGGGGGGCTATAGATTAAAGGCCAATCTAAGGGGATCTAATTTATATTTATGCTTGATAAGGTTAAGGATATAAATCTTAAGATGAACCAAGGCTAAAATGTGGGTAGCATAAGTTGCCCCAATATATGTAGTAAGAAAAGGATGGGCATTTCAAGATGTCCTAAAATGCATGAAAAAAGAAGAAAGGCATCATAATATGACACAACCATTTAGACATATGTGGATTGGAGTTAACCTCAAGATTTATAGGCCTATTAATGATGTTAAAATATATGTAATTGGTGTTACACTAGGGAATGGGGCATTTAGGGAAATATCAAGATATTTTGGAAGTGATAGAAATAATTGTGTAGTGTCACCTAGACCAATAAAGTTTAAAAAGATAAGACTAAAATGGACTATATCAATCAAGTTGATATAGTATGTGAAACAAAACTAAAATATATTATATCATCCAAGGTGATATAGTCTAGTGGGAAAAATTGGAGTGTATCAGCACATTCTAGATCATGTCTTATGGAGTTTAATAAAGATAAAATAATTGTATCCACACATTATGGGTTATGGTTTATGCATTTGATTGGAAATAAAATAATTGTATCATTGTTGGTGTGAATTTTTTTCAAGGTGACAAATGTATGTTTTCTATTTATAGTCATGAGATAAGGTCCCTCTCCTATTATTAGGTGGAGCTTCCTTTATTTAAAACCAAAAAGGATGCTAAAAAGGAAATTATGTACAATAAAAATGGTTTTTAGTAAGGTGTTACTTTTAGCCATAAATTAAAAATAGGTTATATAAATAAAATATAAATTGGATTGATTGAAGGAAGAAATATGTTTAGAAAAGAAAAAAAATAACAAGTCTAGTGAGCCAAACTCAAAGACTTACCAAAAATCTCAATAAGGTGGGTAGTTTCTCTAAAAAGAAACTTATCTCATTTAATAGATACAACTATCTTGTATTTCCTTGTAAAAGTGAAAATTACTATTTTACTCCACCAAGGTTTCATTATTTGTATAAATTAAGAATGTAGATTTATCAAGAAATTATACAACAAAATCACTGTGTTTTAAACTAATCAATCATATTTTTAGCAACATTTCAAAATAAAATAATCAGATATATATGGATGTCTACACATACATTGTCCATGAAGAGATTTAGAACACAAAGTTTGAAAAATTTCTTGTTGTATTGATTTTCTTTGAGTTGTAGATACAATCTCCCCTTTCTTTGTCTTGTTACAAAATTCTAACTATCAAGAACCTTTAAAAATGATCCTTTAACTCATATTTATAGGTTTAAATGGGTGGTTATGATATGTAACCACCTTTTTTACATTTTTAGAGGATTTTAAAATAACATTAGTTAATCTTCACAACTTAAGACTTGAAAAAACACATTCAATAATTTTCACAACTTGCAAAAATGTGTTGGTGTTTTTACACAACTTGAAAAAGTACAATAGAAAATTTGCACAACTTGAAAAATTATGATAATGAATTTGCATGACTTGAAATTTATAAAATAAATTTACAATATGAAAATTACTCATTATAAAACTATGTAAATGGAAATTTACAAGAATGACTAAAAAATATCAAGGTATAAAATAAGTCAAAATCTGATACAAGCTATTCTTTTTAATTTTCAATAGTAGCAATATGAATATTTTCTTCCTCTGGTTGTGGCTTCTTCTCATGGAATTATCAAACTTATTCATGATATCTAGCACTTTGTCTTCATCCAGTCCATCTGATTATGTGTAAGTTATCTTTGTATCACAATATAATTTAACATCTTCTATGTTATTCCATGCATTATCTTAAGGCTCTATGTGATAACATAGTGACCAAAAACATAGTGGTAAAAAATGTAGTAGTAAAAACGTAGTATGACAAAAATGTCATATGACAAAACATCATGAGGACAAAACATAGAAAATAAAAAATGTAGTGGTATTGGTAATTTCATGAAAATATAGTGAGGAGCATATTTTGTACATTTTAGTGATTAGCACATTGTTTATTTATTGTCTAGTTCATTTTGGTAAGAGTAGTTAACATTTCATAGTGGAAAAGTAATGCATCAAATTTACAATCAAAATAATAGATGAAAATGTGATTTCATTACATTTGACCATTAGTTGAAATTTATTTCATATTATATGTGAGCACATCCTTTGTTATGTTTTTTTCTTATGATGTTTTATCCTTGCTACATTTTGTTCTCACTATGTTTTATCCTTGCTATGTTTTTTATGTTTTTTTTTAACTGCTACATTTTTGCCTGCTATATTTTCAATGGATACCTTATCTTAAGCATTAAATTGAAGTTATCCTAATTATTATAATACTTAATCAACATCTGAATTGACTCATAATTTAATATAGACTTAGGTTTAAGATCTCCTTAATATTATTCTTAAATTGATCGACAATGGTCTCCTCATAAACTAGTATCTCATTATCATGAGTGAGTCTACATTTCAAATTTCCTAATCCTCCCATTGATTTATATTCAATGAATTTATTTAGACTTTATTTGATAATATAGACCCTAAATTTTTCAACTCCCAAAAACTTAGTGAGGTACATAATTTCTTCTTTTTGGATAACTTTTTCTTGAAATGGATCACCTGATTAAGTATAGGAAAAATCAAAAAACTTAGGAATAAATACATTCATTTTTTATACTTATTTATAATAGTTTGTTTTAGCTGTAGTTTCTTGATCATATTCTAATTTAATCTCAGAACACATGGTCATCATTGTTTGAATGGTAGTGATACCTTACAGTAGGATTTTCTTGGACCATTCTTTGGTTACCTTGCCCATATGACCAATTTATTTGATGAACAGCTGAATGATAATATTGAATTGTCCTTACTAGTTTATAAACCACTAATGTCAATTGTCCAATCTTTTCTTTGAGTTATTCTTTAGTTACTTTATCTTGGTCCATTTTTTCAAACAATGTACCAATTATAGATTGAACATTTTCCTTCATACCTTCCCTTGTAACTTTTACAAAATAGACCTTCATTATTTGATAATTAGAGGCGCTTCAACATTGTGTTTATCTTTCTCAATTGGAAGAACTTCTACTTTTGTATATCTTTCTCATTTTTTATTTGTGACTATTCTAGAGATTATTTTAGGTTTTTTAGCTACACAAAGATGAAAAATTATCAAAATATTGAAATCAATTTATTGTGGTTGTTTAATCTTATTTATTTTATTTACTATTTCATTCTACTAATGAGGGACTTTTACATTGGGAAATTATTGCACAAGAGTAATAATAGATTCATTTTGAGTCTTATAAGAAGGGAGAATAATTTTCAATACTTGAGACTTTTCCAATACTATTTCACCTTCCTCTTTTCCTAATGTACCAATTAGGGTTTTAGGAGAAGATTCATTATTTAATTTAACATTTTAATAAAGAGGAAATGGTATTGAATTATTAGGATGAGAAGGAATAGAAGACTCAAATATCAAATATGTATCAAAATCTAGAAACTATTGTGTGGTATTAGTTACCAAAGTTTGTGGCTGGCCAAGACTATCAAGAGTAATTTATTATGAAATTCAAATACTTAGAGTACTTGGTAAATTTTCACCTAGTCTTCTTATTTTCAATTTGAGTGGTTTTTGCACTGGAATAGTTTCTTTATAGTTTTAACTTTTATTATAGCTTCAATTTCTTTTGAATATTTACTAGTTCATACTACTAAAGATGTCCATATTTATATTTGATATTGTAGATGAGTAGTTCCTAATTCAGTTTCCTCTATAATAGGAGGAAATCCTATTTAATCAACATTAATACCTTTATTTTTCATCCATTTAAGATTTCTATTTATCACACCCTCTATCCTATCAATGAGCGAAGTGTATTCTTTCTTGTGTCAATAGAATTTTGGAAGAGGTTTTTATTCAATTCCTTCTTATTCATATATGGGTTCCAATGCATCTTCATCATCAATTATATTTTTATTGATCTCTACTATGTCAAATACAATAACATGTTCCAAAGTGAAACATGAGTAATCATGGATTCTCACATATTTTTCATCATCACAATCCATCCAATAGTGTTCAAGGTGGTGTACATATTAACATGAAGAACCAATAATATTTTGAATTAGACCTCTAACATCAAATGAGGGTCTAATGTAAAATGACCAAATAGTGACTTGAGTCATTTCCTCATCAATCAATTTTGGTTTGGCCAAAGAGTCACAAGTGTACCAACCAATAAAAATGGGAAACTTTATTCCAAACTTATGATTATTAGATAGGACATTTTATCTTTAAATCAACTACCTTACGAGTTATATTAAGGCCCATTTGTCATCTACATACCTTGAGAACTTGTACGAAGCAATCTCACAGCCACAAATTCTCAAGTAGGTGAAAGTTAGAAATTGTATGAACCAAGCTTCCCATCTAGAAATATATGTAGAATATTAAATTGATATCCTCAAATTATATGGTTATGGTTCAAACATTTTAATCTCATATTGTAAAAATACATCATTTACTCTATGGAAATGACATGCACTTTATTTCAATGAAATTTGAGGATAGAAATCATATATTTTTTGAAATTTGTATATAACATATTGTATTCAAACCAATATAGAATATTCTCTTGGAAACAACATAATAAAGATAAGAGGTCATATAGAATTTGGAAGTGGTATTAACCTCTATTAGTTATTTATGAATAGAATCACTAATTAATTGTCCCTAATTGATTTACTACTTATTTTGTTGAATAATACATTTTTATCTATACATCCATGTTTGGAAATTTCTTGAAACTAGGCTCCCCACTAATCTATGTAAGAGTGTGATCATATCATTAATTTAATTCATGAATTCAAATTTAGAAATATTTTTATGAAGCATTGTGTATGTATGCCTTGGTTTTATTAACCATTATTTTTTGTCCCATTTAGAATAATAACTACTATTGGAATCCCAAAATTGTTGATCATAAGTTGGTGTCAAATTAACAAATGCTTGCCTATCAGGTAGCTATAGTATATGATCAATATTCTTTGGACCTAATCATAAGATATACTCTTCTTTTAGATTCTTGACTTCCCTCTTTTTTGAATCATAATGTTTAGCCATTGTTAATACTTATTATGGGCATTGTACTAAAATATAAAAATTAGTTGCTTGAGTTAATCCACTATTTTGGATGCTTTTTCCACAATTTTTCTTATGGATGTCTTTGATTCTATTCCAAAATTCTTTCATATTTATGTGACCCAAATCAATATTTATTATTTATTCAAAATTGTAATCTAGGTATGAGGGTATAACAACCCCCTGAAACTAATACTTCATGTCAATGTCTTATTTCAATTAGAAACCCTTTTTTCTTGGAGTCTACTTTGGGTTAATTTTCTTAGGAGTTTCCTTTATTATGGTCTCGAATGTTGACATTTAATTAAAGTACCCTACTTGTGACAAAAATAAAAACCTAAATTGGTGTTGTGAGAATATTAGGTGACCTTGTTCTTGCAAAGAGTAGGTCCTAAGGTGTGCTTGAGAAGAATGCAGGTTCTAGACTATGCTTATACATAAGGTAGGGTCTATAAATATGTTTGGTATAGGCTTAGAATCTGATGGTGTGTTAGATAGTTAAGTGCTAGAATCTAATAGAATGGAAAAAATGGTATCATTTTTTGACAAGTGTCTAGGTGGGGTTTAAAACCTGATAGTGTCTCAGACAATGTCAAAATCCAAAAAGGTGTCAACCAAGGCAGTATAATTTGAAAGTGTTCTAAATAAGGGAAAGATCTGATGAAAGATAAAACTAGTTCAAAGTCCACTATGAAAAATCTTCAACAAATATACAAAAAATTGGTAATCTCAATATACTGCACTTTGGGAAAGAATGATATTAGAATAACTTATGAACATCTTGAAAAAAACTAAAAAAGAAATGAGAAGAAATCCCAAATTACCAATTAAAAAACCCTATGGAAAGGTAGTGTACCTATATATCATGTTGATAGTGCAAACCCTAGATCCTTGTTATTGTTTGATAAGCCAGAAAAAAATCAATTTCAAAGATCACACAAAGGCCAAATTTTTAAGTGGTAGTAGATTAAAATGAATTGGAAAAAAGGGAATGTAAAGATATTTAAAGTTAGGATAAAAATACTTGTGCATGCAAACAAAGTCTAAGGATTAATGGCATAAACCCGGGAGTGTGTGAGCATATTTTAGGAATTTCATGAGTGTTAAATAGCATGTTAGGTTTCAGGGTTTGAATAAATAATAGGCAAGATGTGAGTGTGTTTGATAAAGTATTAGGTTTTGATGGGTTAGCTTGCATGACGATCAAGTTCTAACATGTGCTCTAATAAGTATCAAGATCTTACATGTGTTCAAATACACATCAAGTTTTGAAAATTTTATAAGAAATAGATATATTCTTGGGATATGTTTAGCTAGTGATAAAAACCCAACAAGGCTAAAGACTTTGCCAATTTTATACTATCTTTTGATTTTATTTTCAAAAAAATGGTCAATTATTGACTTCTAATAATGAATTATTTAGATATGATTATTTAGACTTGGATATGATAACTTTGACCATATTTTACTCAAATTAACCATTTATGGTCAAAAGACTTATCATTCTTAGTTTTTTTACTTTTGTTAAAAAATTGGGATAATAATTAGATCTGACTAATGACCTCAAACTATAAAGGATGAGAGAATACCTCTAGTCTCTAGTTTTTTATACAAGTGTATTTCCATTAGGTTACAAAGTCATTTTAATTTTTATAGAAAATACCAACTTAGGATAAAATAGGAGATTGTAGAGGCAAGAGAACCAAATATCAAGGAGGATGCCAAAAAATATGATGCAACAAAAAACAAGACAAAAGTAACAATATAAGGGAGAACATAACCAAATCATTATATACATACTTACATGTAAGGGACTACCTACTTTCACTTAAATTAATGCTTGAGATATTTCTCATTGTAGTGTAATGTAAAATGTGTTCCATCATGACAAGCTAATTAAAAAGTGTTGTTTCCACAAAAGTGCCTAATTTTGAATGGGCCTATCTATAAAGAGTCAAATTTTCCATGACTTCCCTTTGGTTATTTGTGCTTATCCCATAGAAGGACAAGATCATCCACTTAAAAATCACTTCTCTTTGATTTTTTATCAAAAAATACTTTGACTTGAGTCTGATGCTTAGAAATTCTATCAACAACTTGAGATATTTATTCTTCAAGCTTATTCAAATAGATAATTATTTTATCCAAGGGACTTTCAAAGTTCTAATTTTTAATGGCCATGGCTAGATGAAGTGCAAGAAATTCAAGTGTTATTAGAATTGCCAATTTAATCCCATATAACAATTAGAATGGAAACATACTTATAGATCTCTTCAATGTTAGTTGATCTTCCCACAATGCGTTTAAAAATTCCTTTACCAAATCCTTTGATTCTCATCAACCATCTTATAAATGATAGTGACCAAATTCTTATTACTTACTTCAACTTGACCATTTCCTTATGGATAATTATCTAAAGATTGGGACAATGAAATCCCATAGCCATAAAATAATCTAATTAATTTTGAAGAATAAAATTTTGAATCATTATCTATTACTATCTTCTAAGGAAAACCATATCTCACTAGGATGTTTTCTTTGATGAAATTATAAATAACTTCTAAATTTGTTTGCTTGATTGGGATGGATTCTACCCATTTGGTAAAGTAATTTGTAACATCAAGAATGTGTGAATGTCCTAAAATTAAATGATTTTTCATAACTCCAACAAAATCCTATCCCATTTTTCATAAAAAATTTTATATCACTACTATTTTGAGAGGAAATGCTACAGTTTTTAGTTGTCCAACAAACTATTGACAGACTTCACATTTTCTTACCTAGTCATATGAGTCTATGAATAGTGTTGGCCAATAGCCATTAGATATTAATATATTGTAAGCTATCACTATAGCATAAAAATGTCCATCAAAATCTTGATGATTAAAGTATTTTAAGAGCTTTTTATATTTTTCACTATTAACACATCTCAATAAAACCCCATCAATATTCTTTTTCAATAATGTATGATCCCAGATTACATATTTTTAGGATTTCAACTTGAGTGTTTTATTTTATTTTTGGTTTATTTTTTAGATGAGATGGAAAATCTTCATATGTTATAAATAAATCAATATCTACAAACCATTCATTATTAGAATCTACAAAAAGTATAAAGGAAAAATCCTTTTTATTTTAATTATCAAAATTTGTTGAAGAGATTATTTGAGATCTTTTTGTTCTACTATGAGTTGACACGTTCCTTTTCCTCACACCATTTTTTTGGTATTAATTATGAGATCATATTCCTAAACCTTAGTTATTTAGTTACCTCTTTTATACCCTAGTTATTATTAATTCAAAATAGACTTCACTACTATACTTGGCACCATCGTAATACAATGTGAATGTAGAATATAGTATCTAAACTATTTGATAGATTTTAAAATTACATGTACATGCTTCTCTTCTAGATAATATTTCAATTCATAATCCTTCATATTAAAAATCATGAAATAAATGGGAGGATCAATACTTTCATCATTATTCTAGACTAGTATGGCTAAGAGAGTATGTTCTAGGGCATAAAAATAAATGATGAACTTTTTTTTCAAATATAGATAAACCAAAGTTGGTGCATGATCAATAATAGATTTTACTTTATTGAATACCTCTTTACCATAATTATTCCATTTTAAGGTTTCCCTTTCATAATTTCAACAATATGCTTGGTGAGTTTTACAAAATCTAGAACAAATATTCTTAATAAATTCACCTTTTCAAAGAAGAAATGTACACCTAGTTTACTAGTTGGTAGATACAATTTTTAGATTGTTGTAACTCGTTATTGATAAATATTGATTCCTTCTTTGTAGATAATTTCCTTGAGAATTTTCACTTCAATCACCCCAAAAATTGACTTTTTAGGATTAAGATAAATACTATGTGATCAACATTTTTTTATTATTTTTTTAAGGTGTTCATAGTGATCCTCTTCTTTTTTTAGATTAATATTAGGTCATATAAGTATACCAAAATTATCTTATTCATAATATATTTTAATGTGAGATCCATGGATATTTGGAATGTAACTCCCACATTAATCAATATAAATGTCATTTATCAATATGCAAATTTCCCCAAAGAGTTGTAAAAGTTATCTTGTATTGATCTTCTTTATCAACTTCAATATGATTATAAATTGAGAAACCATAAAACATTAATATCTTTTCAAAACCCATGATATCCTAGAGGACTTGATCCATTATGGGCAATGGATAATTATCTTTAAGTAAGGCCTGATTTAGATTTTAGAATTATACACAGATCTTGATTTCTCTATTATTTTTGTGAACTAGGAAAATATTAGAAATATAAATTGAATTATGGATAGGGAAAATAATCCATGCATTAAAAAAAATTGAATTTCTATAAAAATTGTTCCTATAATCTTTGGATTATATTGGCTTTGCTTCTGCTTGAATAATTTAACATTGGGTTTGAGAGGAACTATATGTTGTATTTATTTTGGATGAAAAGAATTGAGATATTTGTATGAATATGTAATAATTTTAATATATTTTTGAATAAATATGATGAATTTCCTCTTTTATTTTAGTGAACATTTTTTATGTTAACCATCCTAGGTTGTTCTACAAAAAAGATGTTCATTTTTTCAATGTATGTTGAATTGAGAAAATCTTTTTGCATCTTATTTTTGATGAACCTATCATGTTTGTAAAAAATTTATTCCAATGAGATGAAGCCTTTATGAATCTTATTCCTTTTTATTTTTATTACCCCTTCTTCATCTTGTTCTTCAGGAATGCATTATTTATGAGTTTGATAAGAAGATTCTTTGTATGATGAATCACTACCTTCAAAACACATATTTATAAAACTATCAAATTTTTAAAGGAAGGATATGATTTTTTTATCATTATTTAATGCCTATAAATTTTCTAAATTATTTATTACATTAGGCTGATACATCAACTTAATTGTTTATTTATCTATACCAACTTCTAAATGTGGAAACAATGAAGCTGATACTACAAGTGTATCTATTTTTGAATTAGTTTTTATTGGGATGGAATGCTATGGATAATCTTCAATAGTTTCTATATTAGCTCAATTTTTATTCTTGTAGTGCCTTTAATGGTTATTTTTTACCTAATATTGGTCTTTGATATATTTAACAATAAGTTCTACATCTTTCAACACTTTCAAAGTTTTTTTCTCAATAATTTTACAACATGTAACCTAAGTAAAAGTGTTTCATAATCTACAGTATTGTTAGTACACTCTAATTGCAACTTTTAAGAGAAATGAAATATTTTCTTATATGTAGATATTAGAACAATCTCTACACTAGATCATATTGAAGAGAAACTACTATTGAATTCTAATGTTCAGACTTCAATAGAATTAATTTACATGATTTATGGCTTTTCCAAATATTTTTTGTCATCAAAAAATAATTGGGCATACCTATATCATCGTACAATATATCATCCCTAGGATCATCCACTTTTTTCATTGTATACTTTGTTTTTAATTCTGGTTCAAGGCATTATTTCACTCATTTAATTAGGATAATTTCATGTGATAAGTCTAACTAAATTTCACCACCAATTTATTTTTAAAAGCTTATCCCTAAGATAATAACATAATCTATTGGAATGGTAGCTACTATAATATTTATCTTAATCACTTTCTTAGGAAAAGATGCAAGGGCAACTTGGGCATCTTTGATTTGGCCAACAAGAGGATTTTTCTTTGTTTCCATTGAAGAACAATAGCCAAAAGTCTTTGTAAAAGTTAAACCAAGGGCATGAGTAACTTTGGTAGGCATTATATTATCTGATTTTCTTATGTCAATTATGAAATTACCAACTTTATATCCTGTAAGGAATAAATAAATGTAAAAAGGATCAATTTTATTAGATTTAGAATTTACTACAGCCATAGAATTTATTGGATTAGAATAAGGTGGAATAACTAATATTCCTTTGACATTGGCCTTCTTTTGAGTGGGATTTTTTCCTTTGATAAATTATATTATACTATCTATTTGATCTATAAATAATCTCAAACATTCAACTTGTGACAACTAAATTTCAGTTTTGTTGACATATTCAATTATATTAAAAGTAGGTAGACTAGTAGAGGAAAATCATTCTACAGGTCGAGACACACTATCATTACTATTTATAGGAGGAGTATTCTTTAGATAAATAGTATTAGTATTTATGGGAGACTCAATTGATTTAGCTATTAATTTTTTACCTTTCATTTGAATAGGAGGTAGTGTTCTTCATGGAAGAATGACTTTTGTAGATTCCTCTTACCCATGATTTTATCACTTTTTTATTATGAGCTCTTGTGAAAATTGTGAATGATTAATTTTTCATGTTTCTAACTTTTTATTCATTATCACATATTAATTATATTCCAAAAACACATTTTTGGAGTCATCACTCAGTTCTTCAATTTCTTCAAACCTAAATATTTCTTATGTTTCCAAAATAGCATTCATAGGTGGATTTATATTTTATTGTGAAGGGGATTCTAGTGTAATATTTTTTTGAGTAACTTGAAATTGAGTTTGATTTATTTAAAAATTAGTATTTTTTTTTAGTAATATCTTGGTAAGGAGTAGTGATGATTTTTTGAGGTAAATGCTTCTTCAAAATAGTTATATCATTAACCATTTTTTACAAAAGTTATTCAGTTAAAGACTGATCTAAACTCTATGCCTTACCTTTTAACTATTTTCTATTTAATTTTCCATCCATTATCATATCATATTCAACATTGATGGCTAATTTTTGGGATGTATTCAAATCAGCTACTCTATCCTTTCTTAACTGATAGCTTACTTCTAGCAATTAAGAATTGATAAAGAAGCATTTCTAATTTTCATCTCTTAGCTTAAATATTATTGGTATTTATGAAGTAATTTACTAAATTTAGATACTAAATCCCTCATAGGTTCATAATATCATTTCTTCATCTAAGTGAGTTGAGCCTATAATGCATGTGCAGCTTCTACAGATTTGAATATATTTTCAAACTTTATTTTCATATCACTCTAAATAGTTATCACTCCTAGAATAAGATGATAAAACCAATTTATAGTTTCATTAAATAGAGTTTCAACAAATAAAATTACTAAGATATCTTCATATTCAACACCAAGAATTCCATGTACCATAATAAAGTAGCAATATATTCATCTATATTTTTTTACCATCACTTGAGAATTTTGGAAATTTCTTCCGTGAACCTTTCATAAGTTCATCTAATTATCCCAAATATAATGGCCCAAATATGTTACGCCAAGGTTGAGCCATGATTATAAATACTAATTGTAATTTACCCAAAGATAATGTCCCAATTATGTTAACCCAATATTGAGCCATGATTGGAAAGACTACTTATAATAGGATAAAAATACTTGGTAAGACAAGAGATTAACTAATGATTATTTCTCCTTAAAATTGTTTACTTTTCTTGGGAGTTTTGGGAAGACTAACTACTCTTTTGAGTTTACCTTTTTTATTTAGGATTCAATTTGAACTTATAATCTTTTTATAACTAATAAAAAAGATCAATCTCACCTTTTGATTTACTGGTCCTAGTAAATCTTCTTTTTTCTAGTTTTTACTGTTAATGAAGAGTTGGTTTAAATTGAATAATTCTTTGAGCTAGTCCTCTTTGATGGACTCTATGTGCAACTAGTGCTTTATATCTTGATACCAAAATTACATGATATTATTAGTATTCTAATACCTCAATATCTTTATGAAATTTCACTAAACTTATTATATTAACCCATGTAAATGCTTCCAAATCTGATAAAATATTTTATCGAGTCTCACTTATCCAATCAAGATTCAATTAAAGTGTTGATGATTGAACTATTTGAATGGTCATTAGAAGAAATTAATTTTTATTAAATTCTTTGATTAGCTATATGAACTTATCTTCATGCTTGTATTCTTTCTTGCTTTATTGAAATAATTTTAGCATTTCTATGGATAATGGTAGCATGATCTTCTTCTATGTTTATCATTGAAATGATAATGTTGAATTGAGTGTAACTTATTTTATTATCCTAGTTTAGTTATTGAAGACTTGAATTGATGTCTTATTCAATAATTGTTATCTAGTTTAAACTATGTTTTTTATCAAGATTTTGAATGGTTGAAATGCTTATGAATGAAATTTAATGATTTCATGTTATTTTTTTAGCTTTGTGGGTTTTTTTATGTGTGATAGTTCTTTATACTCTTTTTGTATGATCTAATTCTTAATTAAAAATAACCAAAATAATTTAAAAATGACTTACTAAAATTTCATCAAAATCTCAAGAAATTTGTCTTATATGTGAAATTATATCTAATTGTGTAGACTACTCCAAATCTAGTCCAGGTTGATAGAGTGGTCCTTGAGTTAATGTCAAAGTCGTATGGACCAATTATTCAAAACGTGGGTGGAACAAGTGTTGAAAAAACATGCCCCATGGTGGGAACCAAAATAATTTATCATTAAAATTTTTTAAGGAGACAAATGGATGTTTTATTTTAACAATCATGGGACAAGGTCCCTCTCCTATTAGTAGGTGGAGCTAATTTTATTGAAAACCAATAAGGATGCTGAAAAAGAAATTATTTATAGTAAAAATGGTTTTTATTAGGTAAGTAATTTTAATAATAAATTAAAAAAAGGTGATAGAAATAAAATATGAAGGGGATTGATTTAAGAAATAAATTTGTTTAGAAAAGAAGAAAAATAACAAGTCTAGTGAGCCAACTCAGAGACTTACCAAAAATGCCAAGGTGAGTGGTTTATCTAGAAGGAAACCTCTCTTGTTAAATGGAAAGGAAAGACATTATGTGTTCATAATAACACATAAAATTTAACAAAATAACTAACTATGACTAATAACAAAGTGTGATAACTATCTTGTATTTCCTTCTAAAAAATAAAAAATACTATTTAACTCCACCAAAGTTTCATTATTTGTAGAAATTAAGAATGTATATTCAAAAATAAATTCTAAAATAAAATCCCTATGTCTTTAACTAACTAATCATATCTTCAACAACATTTCAAAATAAAATAATCAAATATACATGGATGTATACACATACAGTGCCTATGAATAGATTTCAAACACAAGGTTTATAAAATTTCTCCTTATATTGATTATCTTTAAGTTGTAGATACAATCTCCCATTTCTCTATCTTGTTAAAAAATTATAACTATCAATAACCCTTAAAAATAATCCTTTAACTCATATTTATAGGTTGAAATGGGTGGTTACAATGCATAACTATTTTTTTTACAATTTTAGAGGCTTGTAAAAGCACACTAGATAACTTACACAAATTAAGACTTGTAAAAACATGTTAGATAATTTTCACAACTTGAAAAAATGTGTTTATGTTTTTACACAACTTGAAAAGGTAAGATAGAAAATTTGCATAACTTGAAATTTTCAAAAGAAATATACAATGTGAAAATTACTCATTACAAAAAAAATGAAAATTTACAATAATGACTTAAAAAACTCAAGACAAAAGACAAAGTAAAAATATGATGACAATTTATTCTTATTCATTTTCACTAAGAACAATATAAATCTTTTCTTCCTCTAGTTATGGCTTCTTCTCTTGGAATTCATCAAACTTCTTCATGATCTCTATCATTTTATCTTCATCTAGTCCATCTAAATATTTGTAAGCTATCTATACATCACAACATAAATCTAACATCTTGTGTGTTGTTCTATGTAGTATATTACATATTACATTGAGGTTCTCTAATTATTATGATAATCAACATCTAAATTGATCATAATTAAATGCAGACGTGGGAGTTAATATCTCAATATTTTTCTTAAATCAATCGGTGTTTTAACCTTTTAGGACTTAACTAGAGAAAATCCTATGTTGTTGAAGGGTTGAATAGGATGTTAATCTGTAATGAAAACTAGAAATGATTGATTTAATTAACCTTTCCTAAAATAGCAAGTGAGAAGAGAAAGAGTACTTATCTAGAAATAAACAAGATTTTATGTGGATTAGTGAACTAAAATAGGCTATTGAAATAGGTAGACACCTTCCATTTTTTTACTATTATTAAAATTTGGTCTTGGAAATTATCACCAATTTCAAGATAGTAGTGTCATGTGGTAATAGTGTCTAATTATGGCACTAGTTCCCTCTTATAAGAACTATCTGAAACTTTCAAGGAAGTTTCAGGAGGTTCTATAGGTCTTATAGGTGGTTTTGTGTCATTCAAGGGCTTACTTATGTCATTATTTTAACTAAATCTCTTCCAAAACTCTAATGAGTACCTACATACATGAAACAACAATCAAATCAAATATAAAAAGGATGTAAATTTTGGGTTATGGGATGTTATGATGACACAGAGCAGAACCCCTATTATCTTGGTTACTACCTACATTAACCCCAATGTTAGGGGTCTCATACCACATGTAGTTATCCCTTAGGGAATGTGTATAATCAACTTACACAGTATGATAGGATAACTTTCTCTTAAGCCCTTCTTTGATCAAGCTTACAATGTTTAGATATGATGGTTGAATAGTATGAAGAGTATTGAGTTGTAATTTTGATTGATTTTATGCAATTATGTGCCAAAATAGTAAGTGTTATATGTAAAATGACTTATGAGGCGCTTTATATAGAAAGAAATTTCATTTGAATATAATATCTTGTTTTATATCTAAAATTTTGTAAAAGAGTGGTAAAAGCATAAGAGAAGGCTCAATAAAGGGTTATGACTCAAACATGGGAGAAAATTGCTATCTAACACTAGTTTTATAATTAGACACTAGCACCATGTGGCACTATTATCCTTAAAATGGCACTATTATCCTAATACTCAAATTAGATATAAAACCAAGAAATATAGGCTATGGTCCCCTATGATTGGGATAAGGTTACTTAGGACCATTAGGAGTGATACAAAATAGGTAAAATAAGACATAATAAAGATCAAAAGACTCAAAATAACCATGTGAATAAGGATTGTATTCATCACTAAGACCTTCATGTGAAAGAGAAACAAAATACATAGTACTTGTGGTTTCTTGACCAAATTAAGGCATTTACAGTTGAACCCTTTTATTCTAGTAATGCAATGAAATGAAAGTATTAGATTAAAAAAAAAGAGGAATGTGTACCTATACTTACCTATGTGAATGTGTTCTTGACCTAGCCAACTTCTTGTCTAGATAATTAGATAGGAGTTAGAGTAAAATATGTGAAGAGGAACTCCATGATGTGAATGTATTTTATACTGAATCTAAATGGTACACTAAATCATAAGGAACAAAAACCCTATTTTTTCCCCACCCTGATATCTATACTAAATTTGAGTATGTAAATTGAATGTGTGGATAAACAAGGCTTGCTTGTCCCCACTCTAATATTTGAATTGAATCTAGGTATGTAAACGGAATGTGTGGAGAAACAAGGCTCACTTTCCCTAACTCTAATATTTTAACTAAATATGGGTATGTAAACCTGGTCTAGTGGAATGTTATGGATCAACCATTATATATGGTCATGTGATCAAAACTCATGAAAACTTGGTGACATCTTGGTGACAATACTGAGTATAATATAATAATATGGAAATAGAGATCAAGAACATGTGATGTGCATCATGCCCCCTAATACTAATATCTAAGTAATGTAGTTATGTATATGAATATTGTATATCTAAGTAAACTAGTATATCTAATTCAAAATTGTATATCTGCAAAGATCTATTTGAGTGGACATTATATCTAAATAGTTGTATTTGATTAGACTATATATCTATGTGAGCCTATGAATCTAAATATCTATATATCTATGTATACCTATGTATCTAAATATCTATGTAGACATGTGTATCTAAGTCATATATATATATATATATATATGTAATTGTATATGGGTTGATTGAATATCTAAATAGCTATATCTAAGTATACTATATATCTATGTGAATCTAAATATCTAAATATATGTGAAGACATGTGTGTGTGTGTGTGTGTGTGTGTGTGTGTGTGTGTGTGTGTGTGTGTGTGTGTGTGTGTGTGTGTGTGTGTGTGTGTGTGTGTGTGTGTATTGTATATCCGTGTGAACCTATGAATCTGAATATCTAAATATCTATGCATACCAATGTTTAAATCTGTATTTGAGTGAACTTGGAACATCTATATGTTTGAAGTAATATGTGTGTATTTTCCCCCCTTTTGGTGAGAGAGTTAAGACAATGTCGATGGTGTCTAAATAAAATTGGTAATGATTAATTGTACGGGTGTTAAGTAGAGGGTGTGATGTTTTTTAAGTTTGAATAGTGTATTTATTATGATGGAGTTGGTTGTTAAAGTTGGTAAGGTCATAAATATTTTTGTTATATTGAGTCAATTATGGTAATATCAATTTTATCACTTTGTAGAGTTATCAATGATTAGGATATTTGTTTAACCAATATGGGGTCTGTCACATTGATATCAAGTCCCATGAGCAAGAAATGGTTCATAGATTAGAGTTACAATTTTCAAGATATCATGTTGGAAATAAATTAGTATTAGTTGGTGAAATTGGCATGCAAGGTTAACCTTAATAAGGTGGCATTTAAATAATGTGACTTAAATATGCTATTTGATTATTTTTTCAATTCATTTAAAGTATTTTAGTTGAGATCAATTATTTTTATAAGTTAGATAAATATGTTGAGGAGATGAGGAGCCAATTTGACTCACTATAAAGAGGTGGAGGCATAGATCCAAGCTGGGGAGGAGGTTAGCATGGTAAGGATCCTAGACTATTACCTTTTGTTATCATTTTTAATGCATTTTTTTTACTATTTTTACTAGAAATTGACTAGTTTAGGGTTTGTTTTGGAAAAATGGTGCTATTATCCTTATTTGGGTGTTATTGTCCAAGATTTGGCACTAGTGTCTGGGATGTGTTGTTATTATCCTATATGTAGTGCTATTGTTTAATAAGCCTAATTTTTAATGTTGATTATTGTTGAAAAGTTTATGATGTTTTTTATTATCCATTGGTTTTGATTTTGCATTATTTATGTCTAATTTAGTTTTACTTTTACAGGTTGACACTTGTAGGAGAGAGTTTTAGATTGGGTATATGATGGAAACTTTATAGGGTCTACCATTATCATATGCTAAGATATTTGTGTGTAAGAGAGTGGGTTTGAGACATGTGGCATTTCAAAAGCCTGTGCTATGGGATAAACACATGATGACTACATTATCCAAGAGATAGGATGTAGATACCTGAACTTTCTAGTTATTGATTGGGGAGAAGATTGTTACATTAGAGGATGTGTACTATATTTTGTGGTTACTTATTTCTATATATAGATCCATACTATAAGGGGAGATAGGTTTTTGGGATATATAATGTACTTCTATGTATTTCTCTGTTATGGTTGTAGGGAATCATCACACAAGGAGCCATAACAATCTACTATTGACATTAATAGTTACTATTAAGGTTTCATGATTGTAGAAGTTCTTAGATATTTTTTAGCTTCATTTGTGGTTGTAGATGGGAGTGGGGTATTGATATATTTTTAGGTAGAGAGCCATACTATAGGAGGAAATAGGTGATTGAGTTATACAATGTGCTTATAGGTATTTCTCTATTATGGCTATAGGGAATCATTGGACAAAGATCCACAATAATATACTATTGACATTGATTGTTACTATCAAGGTTTCAAGACTAAAAAATTTTGTAGCCATTTTTTAAGCTTCATTTTTGGTTGTAGATGGGAGTGGGTTATTTATATCCTATAAGATGCATGAGATATTGTAGGATATAGAGGATCATGTTATTGTGTATTCATGGGGTTGAATGATGTTATCCCACCTATATAGGGATTTATATCATTTCATACAAGAGATGTGTGGCAAAGGGACTGGATCATCTACACTATTACATTATTAGACATATGAGCACATAACAATGATTAGGTTGGTGTTTCCCTTATAATATTTTTGGGTTCATCCATAGTTATTTGTAGAGAGGTGGACATAAATGGGTCATATGCCTAAGAGGAGCATGATGTAGTGTTAACATGTGTGGGATAGTCTAAAAACTAGGGATATTATTTAAAGTCCCTAGATGGGATATGAGGGATGGCCTAAGGATGGTACTTAGCTTAGATAGATTCTAGTGAGTTTTTGGATACATGACCATTGGCTCAATATGTATGAGCAATTATAGTATTAGCAAGTTATGTGATATTTCAACATAGTTTAGGATCTTCCCCTAGTACCAGTGGTATGGTTGAGGAGTTCTTAGGCTCCTAAAAGTCTAGGTAATAGACCAAGTCCATTTTTTGTTGATTTATCTCTCATTCCTTTGAAAAAGTGGGAACTTGAGATTGATATACCATATGTAGATGATATGGGAATCACTAATGCCTATATATCCTTGTGGATAGTTCATATATTGGCACCTCTATTCCCTAGAGGTGGGATTATCATTGAAGATGTACTAGAGGTGGATCTCCTTAGGGTTGTCAATAATAATTTGTTATAGTGTGTTTTTATATGCTATGTATTTTGTTTCTATTTTATTTTATTAGGAAGTTGATGTATTTTGTGAGCAGGTTTGGTTGATGATGATTACTAGGAAATGACCATCAATTCAGCACTTTACATATTGACATGACATATTCCTAATGATGTCATGAAGGATGGATTGGTAGAGAGGGACACTAATGTTTATATTTTTCATGACCATTTTTTTTACTTAGAAGTGAAAGTCACTATAGTTTATAGATGAGCCATTGTTGATAGAGATGAGGTGTGCATAGAGTTGTATAGGTGGACCACGCCCATACATGATGCTCTAGGTAGGGCCATTAGTTAGATAGTGGATGAAAACATATATATTAAATGAGATCATGTAGAGTGTATCTTTTAGTTGGTTATGTATCATGAGAGAGAGATTATATGTAGTCATCAATATGGGTCATGGAGGGAGAAAAAAGTGTCCAGTTCTAGTATTTTTTTGAATAAGAGAAATACGTGAGGTAGGAGGAAAACTAGAAGGTGTAGATTTTATTTCCTCTTCATCATAATCACAATAATCATCATTATCCAAAGGTTCATCAAAATTAGAGTTTAATTCACTTGTATAAGTAAGAGTAGAAGTATTATCCACATGTTCATTAAGAGAGAAAGTAAGAGAAGATTTTAACTTTTTAATACTAAGTAATTTGTCATCATGTGTAGGTGTAATACAATTCATTTTTTCACTAACTATTTTTGGAATGAAATAATTATTATCACTTTAAATTTTGGAGTCAAGCATAGAAGAAGTAGCAAACATGTCTTCCTTTTGCATATTATGACATGTAGGAAAAGAGTGAGAGACATTTGAATTATCAATTTGTTGTAAAGAATAATTGCATTGGGCTTGGAATGTAAAATAAGGTGATAAAATAATTTCATCTAACTTAGTTTATGCATTTTTAAAAGTTGTAATATCATTGGTATATGTTTTTTTCAAATGTAATTGAGAAGGGAAAAGAAGATGCATTATTCTTATCCACTTTATTTAAATCATGAAAAAGTATATTTTGTGTATTTCACATATATTGATTTAATTTGAATAATGATGTAGCAAAATTAGCTGAAAATCTAGGATCACATTGGAATAAAGCACTACCAACAAGAGGATATTTTGGTATTATATTATTGGTTTGATTTTGAGGTATACAAGGAGAATGAGAGGAAAGAGAAGATGATGTATCTAATATATCCTCATTTATAGTTTCATTGTCATGCTCATAATAAACCTCATATCCATCATTACAAAAAAAATCGTCATCATCATCATCATTATAAATGAAGTCATTATTATGCTCTAATGTATAATATTGAGAATTTGTCAATTCATTGTTATAATTATGAGAAAAAATCAAAAATTCATCAATTGGTTAAGGGGCATAAGACTTATTAGATGCCATTTTCAACTAGCCAAAGAAGATAATGTAAATAATGAATAGCAAACACACAATAGTTATAATGTAATCTAACATAAGTATATGTGTAATTAAGAAATTATGAACCAAGTGTGTAATAAAAACTAGGATTGTAAGTGAAACCCTAATTGCTAGTATTTAGATGTATAGGGACCTAGTATGTGGATCTAGGATTTTGCATTAGGGTTATTTTGTAAAGGTTTAAATTACATTAAATAAATGAAACCCTAAGATAGGATTTATTAAATGAGATAGGTTATGCCAAAAATTTAGAAAAATAGAAGTTTGTAAACCCTAATTTAGTACACAAAAATTGGGATAATGTAAACCTTATGCCAAACTAGGGTTTTAAGCAATATTCAAAGTAAGTTAGGTTCATCAAATGTTTTAACCTTGTAGTAATTAACTAGATAAAATCCTATGTTGTTAAATGTTTGATTATGATGTTAATCTAGAATGAAAACTATAAATGATTAATTTAGTTGACCTTTTCAAAAATAGCAAGTGAGAATAAAAAGAGAACTTATTTAGAAGTAAATATGCTTTTTTGTGGATTAGGTAATTGAAATAGTCTAGAGAAATAGGAAGACACCTTCTATTTTCTTATTGTTATTTAAATATAGTCTTGGATAGTAGTGCTAATTTGAGGACAGTAGATACATGTGGTACTAGAGTATAATTATGGTGTTATTCTCCCTCCCATAGGAATTGTTTGAAACTTTCAAAGAAGCTATGAGAGGTTTTGGAGGTTTTATAGGTGGTTCTGTGTCATTTAGGGGCTTGCCTATGTCACTATTTTAGTTAAAACTCTACCAAAACCCTAATTAGTACCTACACATATGAAATAATAACCAGATCAAATGTAAAAAGAAGGTAAAATTTGGGTTGTGGGATGTTATGATTGTGTGGAGTATAACCCCTATTGTCTTAGTTGTTCCTTACATTAACTTTAATGCTAGGGTTCTCAGATTGCATGTAATTATCCCTTAGGTAACATGCATAATTAACTTACATACTATGCTAGAATTACTTTTACTTAGGCCCTTATTTGATTAGACATGCAATGTCTATATGCGATGGTTGAGTAGTATGCATAGTATTGAGCTATATTATTGATTGATTTTATATAATTATGTGCCAAAATAGTAAGTGTTATATGTAAAATTCCTTATGAGGATTTTTATATATAAGTAAATTTGATTTGAATATAATACCTTGTTCATTGTCCAATAAGTTGTAAAAGAGGGATAAAAAACATAAGAGAATTCTCAAAAAAGGGTTAGGACTCAAACATGGGATAAAATTCCATTCAAACACTAGATACATAATTGGACACTAGTTCCAAGTGGTGTTACTATCCTACAAATGGTGCTAGTGTCCTAAGGCTTAAAGTAGATAAAACCAAGCAAGATAGACTAGGGAGCCCATGACTAGGAGAAGGTGACTTAGAACCACTAGGGGTGTGATAAACTAGGGAAAATAAGACAATAAATATCAAAAGACTCAAAATTACCACGTGAACAAGGATTGTATTCATCATTAATACCTTCATGTGAAATATCAATAAAATACATAGTACTTGTGATTTCTTGACCAAATTAGGGTGTTTATAATTGGTAATGGTCTCCTTAAAAACAAGTTTCCCATTATCATTAGTGAGCTTGCATTTAAATTTTCTTATTGTTCCCATTATTTTAAGGATAGCATCACCTCCCATAGATTTAGAGTAATTGAATTTATTAAAACTTTCTTTGATAATACAAACCCTAAATTTTGTAGCTCCCAAAAACTTAGTGAGGTACACAATTTCTTAGTTTTGGATAATTATTTATTGAATAAGATCATCTGGACAAGTATAGGAAAAATATTCCAACTTAATAAGCAATCCATTCCATTTATATACTTATTTGTCATATTTTTTAGTTTCAGTTTCTTTATTATATTCTAATTAAATCTAATAAACATGGTCATTATTATTTTAATGGTAGTGATAACTTGCTGCAAAAAATTTATAGACCATTCTTTTATTTCCTTTCCCATATGACCAATTTATTCCATAGAATTTATTTTTTCTTTATCATAATTTTGATGAAAAAATGAATGAGAAAATTGAATTGTCCTTACCAATTTTTAAACCATCGATGTCAATTGTTCAACCTTTTCTTTGAGATGTTCTTTAGTTACTTTAACTTGGTCCATTTTTTTAAACACCATACCAATGTTATATTGAACATTTTCCTTCATACCTTCCCTTTTAGCTTTTCCCAAATGGACCTTCATGATTTTATAATCATATATTTCAACGTTGTCTTTATATTTCTTAATGAGAATAATTATTTCTTCTATATATTTTTCCTTTCTTATATTTGATTATTCTAGAGACTATTTTAGGTGCACAAAGAAGAACAATTTTCAAAATAATGAAATCAATTTCTTGTGTTTGTTCAATATTCTTTCTTTTCTTTACTATTTCATTAAACTAATCAGATACTTTTGTACTAGAAGATTATTGCACAAGAGCAATACTAGATTCCTTTTGATTCTTAGAATAAGGGAGAGGAGTTTTCAATACTTGAGATTTTTCCAATACTGTTTCACCTTCTTATTTTCCTATGGTATCAATTTGGTTTTTAGGAGAATATTTGGTATGGAATTCAATATTTTGAACAAGAGGTGATGGTATTGAAGTATTGGGTTGAGAAGGAATGGAAGACTAAAATAGTAAGGATTATCATAAGATAGAAACTATCATGTGGTATTAATTACCAGAGTTAGTGTCTAGCCAATACCATCAAGAGGAACTTATTATAAAATTAAAATTCCTAGATTACTTGGGAACTTTTCATATAGTTTTCTTATTTTTAATTTGAGTGTATTTTACATTGGAAAAAAATTTGTGATAGCTTCAACTTCTATTTAAGCTTTAATTTATTATGAATATTTATTATTTCTTATTACTAAAGATGTACCTATTTCTATTTGATGTTGTAGATTAGTATTTCCTAATTAATACCTTTACTTTTCAACCATTTGAGATTTCTAATTATCACACCCTAGGTCCTATCAATGATTGAAGTAGATAATTTCCTATGCTAGTCTACTTTTGGAAGAGGTTTTGATTCAATTCCTTCTTGTTCATATATGGGTTCTAATGCATATTCAAAAAAAACTATATTTTTTATCTCTACTACATCAAATACAATAACCTTTTTCCAAAGTGAAACATGAGTAATCACGGATTCTTGTATATTTTTCATCATCACAATCCATCCAATATAATTCAAAGTGGTGTACATGTTAATATGAAGAACCAAGAATATTTTGAATTATCCTTCTATCATCAATTTAAGGTTTTATTTTAATTGACTAAATAGTGACTTGAGTCATTTCTTCATCAATAAATTTTGCGTTGGCCAAAGAGGCACAAGTTTACTAACCAATAGAAATGGTAAAATTAATTCCATGCTTATGCTTATTATATAGTATCTTTAGAGTTTAATTAAAATTCCTTACTAGTTCTATTAAGGCCCATTTATCATCTACATACCTCGAGAGCTTGTACATATCAATCTCATAGCTATAAATTCTTAAGTATGTGAAAGTTGGGAATTGTATGAACTAGGCTCGCCATCTAGAAATCTATATAGAAGCTTGAGTTGATATCCTAAAATAATATGATTCTCCCTCAAAATTTGAATCACATATTGTAAAAATGCTTCATTTAATCTACAAAAATGATGTGTACTTTCCTTCAGTGAAGTTCAAGAATAAAAATCATATATTTTTGTAATTTTCATATCACCGACTATATTCAAACCACTATAGAATCTTCTCTTAGGAACAACATTAAAAATATAAGAGGTTGTCTATAATTTATAAGTGGTATTAACCTATATTATAAATTTATGAATATAATCACTAATCAATTATCCCCATTTGATATATTTCTTATTTTGATGAATAATCCATATGTATCTGTACATCCATGTTTAGAAATTTCTTGTAACCTGGCTCCCCACTACTCTATGAAAGATTGTGATCATATCATTGATTTTATTCATGAATTCAAATATGGATAATTTTTTAAGAATCCTTTTGGATGTATGCCTCGGATTTGTTCACCAATTTAGAATAAGAACTAGTATTGGAATGCCAAAATTGTTGAGTATAGGAGTCAAATTAACAAATGTTTACCTAACAAGAAGATGTCGTATATGATTAATATGCTTTGGACCTAAGCATAAGATATATTATCCTTTTAAATTCTTGACTTCCCTCTTTTCTGAATCATAATGTTTATCCATTATTAATACTAGTTTTGGACATTGTAGTAAAATAGGAAAATTAGTTGTTTGATATAATCTACTATCATGGATTATTTTTCCATAATCTATCTTATGGAAACCATTGATTCTAGTCCATAATTTTTCCATATTGATGTGACCCAAATAAGCATTTGTTATTTCTTAAACATTTGAATTGAAATGTAAGGTTTTAATAACCCCTTAAAATTGATACTTCATGTCTATATCTTCTTCCAATTTAAGACCCTTTTTTTTAGGATTCTTCTTTAGGGTAATTTTATTAGGAGTTTCCTTGATTGGGGTCCTGAATGTTAAAATCTAATAAAAATCACATACTTATGAGATAAATTAGAACTTAAATTAGCCTTATGAAAAGACAAATAAATCTAAACTTATTCAAGTAAAGAGTGGGTCATGGGGTACGTTTGAGAAAAATGTAGGTTATGGAGTGTTCATATGTAGAAGGAAGATTCCATGGATCTATTTGGTAGAGGGTTATAATTTGATGGTGTGTTGGATAGTCAATTACGTTCTAATGTTTGCACAAACAAGTGTCACATTCTGATGAAATGCCAAATAGGGTATCATGTTTTGACAAGTGTTTAGGTAGGATTCAAAACCTGATAATTTTTCAAGTAATGTTGGAATCTGAGAAGATGCCAAGAAAAGTAGTAGAATAAATAATGTTCTAACAAGGGTAAAATTTGATTAAGGATAAAACCAATTCAAAGTCACTATGAAAAATCTTCAACAAATATGTAAGATGATAGGAATTATCCCATAATAAATGTAAGATCCAAAGGCTCAATGTGCACACAGAAAAAATTTAGTCAATCATCTTCTTCAATGATATTAATTATAAACAATATAATATATATGAATATTATTTCAATATCACTCCCTAATAATGTATTAGTTATTTTAAAAATAACTAACCAACAACCCTATCACTAATTTTGAATGGTTGT